>CM042673.1:14703830-14746330 GCA_023638005.1 Forsythia suspensa
AAACTATTGATCAACTGGTAAAGTCTCTGAGACAAACACCAAGGAGAATAATCGTACAAAATTAGTAGAGTCTTGCTATAGCTCATTGTGAAAGCGATGCGTCGTAAGAGTTCGAGGGACAAAATTGCTAACATAAATGAGTGCATCGGTGGAGATTTTTTTTCAAAATAAAGTTTTTGCCCACCTTTTAAATTTTCAAACTTTGTTATTGTGTAAAAAGTTTGAAAAATCAAAAAAAAATGCAAAAATGAGTTTTCTTAAGAAAAATAGGAACCGAACAAGCCCTTAATCATAGAGGAATAAATTAATAATGAGAATTATAGCTCTAAAAATAAAGACCATGTTTGAAATTTTCTACACTAGCTTTAGAATCAAGATGAATCTTTTCTAAGTCTCATGTTATGTTTCTAACGGAGATCATGTGTATGAAAATAAGTGTTGAAAAATTATGTCCTAATCCGTTTATTAGTAGCTAAATTTTTACTCTCTCTTTCTTTGGGGTTCTTGTTTTGTGTTTTTGGTTGTGTAAATGTTATCATCATTGATAATTATATGTCTTCTTCTCCTCCAAGTGCGGCAATGAAGAATGGTGGAGACACTGCAGGGTGGTGGGGCTTTGTCCCCGTTTCCCACTCCCGTGATAATTAGTATAGTATCAACTCAAATATCACGGGATAACAATATTGAGTATATATATTCTGTTTGTACACGGAGGATGATCTCCTATTTATAGGAATGACCCGTAGATGTATCTTCAATGGTCATTAATGGCGGGTGCCTTTTCATCTTCTTCATAATTAGAATTTAATGTGGGACGTTTAAGTCTTCTTTAACTACCGGTGCTTCATATTCCCAATGGACGTGGGTGTTGTTGTTCTATCCATTTGTAGGCGGGCATATGAGGACGACGAGGCAAAGCGGGCGAGGCGAAGGCGAGGCGGCATGCCAAGCGAGTGAGGCGGCAGATTACTTAAGACAGGCCCACGAAGCGGCAGATCATTTACCAAAGTGTAATCATATTTATCATCATAAGCCCCTCTACTTTTCATGGACTATTGTCAATGAGAAGTAGAAATATTACTTTTAATCATCTACCTTTGACCAAAACCTTTTCTTTTTAAAATAATTCGTGTAAATAAATAATGAATTATTTATTACAATAAAAATATATGGTAATTAACTCCACCAAATATAGAATAAATATTTTGGGCCTAATTTGAAATTGATATGGGCTTAGATTTTAGCCCCATTTAGAAGATTTTTTTATTATATATATATAAGAGAGGTAGAGGATATTATTTGTAGTATTCCCATATTTCTCGGTTTTAGGTTGGAACTCTCTTTAGACTCGTCTCCTCTTTTCGCTGTTTAATTCATAGAGGTTTTTCCTTCTTCGTCATCTAAGGTAATTTTTTCATTATTGTGCCTTTTCTTGAAAAAATTTCGGCCTTCTTCTTCTTAGATGTATAAGACGGTGGTCACCTCTAGTAGTGGTTCTTCAACCAAGAATTCTAACAGCATCCCTCTTATCGTGCCCTATATATAGGGAATAGATGATAATTTTCCACCAATTGAATAATGGACATTTGTTAGTTCTTTAGGGGCGTGGTGGGACTCGATATTTGAATGATCTTGTTAATGAACTTGATACAAGTCCGCATAAAGGAAATTCATTTATAGTTCAAAATTATTCTACCCGGATGAAAACAGGACGGGCGGCACTCAAGCCCAATGCCCGTCCCGCTAGGGGCGGGCGGCCATACCCGCCCGGCTGGGGGGGCGGCCATGCCCAACCCCACCCGGCTGGGCGGGCGGCCATGCCCGCCTGTTGGGGAGTGGGCGGCCAGCTTCGTCCCCTGGCAGTGAGGCGGGCATCGCTTTGCCTTTACACATCTGACCATATAATTGAGTTTTCATCCTCCAATGGATTGGTAGATTCGATCTTGGATTCTTCTCTGACGCCAGAAAAATGGTGACATTTATCGGCAGACTCGCGACATAAAACGATTGAGAGCCGCCACCTTCCATCAACTTGTTGAACTTCTTTCTTGGTAGTCGGGCTTTTCATGTCTAAGATAGCTTGTATTTTGTCGATTTGCTTCAATACCTCGGTGTGTAATCATAAATCCTAAGAATTTTCCACCCGATGTACCAAACACGCATTTCTTAGGATTTAACTTCGGTTTAAGTTTTCGAGCAACACCAAGACTTCTTGAGATCCGTTATGTGATCTTTAAGCTAACTGGCTTTTGACCACCATGTCATCCACATAAACTTCAACATTACGACCAATGAGCCCATGAAATCTCCGATTACCATCATTTGATAAGTAGCCCACCGCATTTTTAGCCCAAAAGGCATAGCGGTGTAGCAAAAGTTCCACTATCGATTATGAAAAAGTTTTCTCCCGATCACCTTGACCATAGAGATCGATGGTAACGAGAAAAAGCATCTAGGAAGCTTAGCCTTTCATGCTCACGAAGTTACGTCCACCAAATAGTCTATCCTTGGAAGAGGATAAGAATCCTTGGGACAAGCTTTATTCAAATCGATGTAATCTACACACATCCGCCATTCTCCGTTTGATTTTTTTACTAAAACCACATTTGCCAACCACTCGGGGTAGTGTACTTCTCGAATAAAACCAAGATATCTAACAATTTTTTATCTCCGTAGAAATAGCCGGTTGTTGTTAAGGGAGCAAATTGTCTTTTCTTTTGTTTCTGAAGCTTTATTCCGGAGGAATTGCAAGTCATCTTTTGGCAATCAAGGGTGATTCCATCGATGTCATGGGGTCCCCAAGCAAATACATCTATGTTGTCGATAAACATGTCACTAGTTTGTGCTTTTCCTCGGGATCTATTCCGCCTCAGATTTTCAAAACCGACCTTGACTATTACCACCTCCTCGGTGAGTTCCAATGAGTTCTATTCGCCCCTTAGGGTGCTTCAATATCAAGCATCATCACCGTATTTTTGATATGTATCTGTCTACATAACACCTCCTTGATGCCTGCCGATCACCTCTTACACACCCTACTCCCCGACTAGTGGGAAATTTCATCACACAGTGGTATGTGGAAACCACGGCCTTAGCCGCATTCAAAAGTGGGCGACCATAAATTGCATTGTAGGCCATAGGAGCTTTTACCAATGTAGTTAGTCATTATCACCACACTAGTTGGGTAAGTACCCAAAGTCACCGGTAATTCAATTGTTCCCTCCGGTATAACTCAGAGCTCCTCCAAAAACCATGGAGGGTGATGATGACAGTCCGATCTTACTAGGTGATATCTTCAATCCTAGGAAAACTTCCCGGGACATGACATCAATTTGCACTACCATTATCCACCAACACTCTTTTCACGTCGAAATCTGCAATATCAGCGACTATCACGAGAGCATCATCATGTGGACATGTAATACCATCCAAATCCTCATCACCAAATGTAATATTCTGGCTGAACCTTTCATTCTTATCTACCAAAGTAGATCTATTGACTCGAGCATAGTTCTTTCGTGCTGAATTTGAGTCACCCCCTGCAGCAATGCCACCCACGATGACATTTATAACTCCAGCGCGAGGAGGTGGTTGTTGTCGGTATTCGGCCTCTTTTCCTTTCTCTTTATCTATTTTACAAATTTGGATAGGTGTCCTCTTTTATAAGTCTTTCTATTTCTTCATTCAAATTCTTTGGCGATCCTCCGTATCATGTCCATGATCTCGATGGAATTTACAATATTTAGTCTCATCTCTCCTATGTGGTGGTGCCCACATCTTTTTGGGTCATCTGAGCTCTTTCATATTTTGATTTCCATCAGACATTAGCCCGGAGGTGTGCAGTGATTGTACTATCGCCTCCTTTCCAATCAGACTAGGCCTATTAGGGCTGGATGAATCATTTTTGCTTGCCTCTATCTTCACGGGGCCTTGGTTCATCTCGGGCCTTCCTTTTGTTGAACTCACGGCTCTTTTCGATCTTTCATGCCCTTAGTAATGAAAAAGGCCTCTTCAGTATCTACATATTTATCACCTCTTCTTAACAACTCATGCATTGTATCTCGGTGGGTTTTAGAGAGTGACATTTAAAGGCATGATTGCGGGTTCCATTCATCATAGGCGGTAACTACAGCAGACATCATAGATCCTTAATTTCAAAGTGGCCCTATTGAGCCGGGCTATAAAATCTTTCAATAACTCATCTTTGTCTTGGGTCAATTGCATCAAGCCAATAGCGGTTTTCTTAGAGCGTTTGCTCTTGGGCAAAGTATGCGACAAACTTCTTAGAAAAATCATCAAGCGTGCGAATTGACTTTGGGGAGAGTAGCTACCCAATCCACGGCTTCACGCTTGAGTGTGGGCGGAAGGCCACGCACATGATTGCGTCGGGGCATCAAATCGACAAAGCTACGAGGTGATCGAAGGGTCACCGATCCGTCGTATTTCTCCATCTTCATTGTTCGAAATCCGTGGCAATGGAGCCGCCATCACTTACGGAGAAAAGGGTCTTCTTCCAATACCATAGATTGTTGTCTCATCGCCTTTTTCAACATAGCCTCGGCTATTTTGCGACTCATCATGTCCTCCAACCATGTTCTAGAGTTAACACGGTGTCTCAACCGAGTAGGCGTTGGAACCCATGACGGTTGTCCCCAGTGGATTTGGACCGGATGCCGGTGAATTGAGGTGAGGTGCGAGAAAATGGAGCTAATGAACTTGGAACCAGCGGTGGAGTCATTGTCGGCGGTGTTTCCATCGGGCCGGAAAATTATGAGCCAACGGAGGGGCTCGCGGTGGTGCTTCCGTTCTTTGGAAAACTATGATTACGGGGAGGAGCCTCCCGTGGCGAGGGTCCTAAAGGCGAAGGGGTGGGACCACAGGATGGAACTTCAGTGGTGAAGGTCCCGCTGCGAAGGGCAGGACCTTTGCGGTGATTGAGAAACCGTAGTGTTACGACTTTGGAGCAAAGCCGCTAAGGCCGCCACTTGAGCTTGCAACACCAGTAAGTTGAGCGTGACAAACTCTTGCTTGGATGATTAGTGGCGGCATTAGACTCAATATCTGCATCCCGGCGACAGGCGCGGGGCCGTTATTTCTTAGTTCTTCTAGTTCGAGCCATGATTTGTTGTACAAGTTCCCACAGACGGCGCCAATTGATAATTATATGTCTTCTTCTCCTCCAAGTGCGACGACAGCAATGGTGAAGACCTGCAAAAGGTGGTGGAGCTTTGTCCCCCGTTTCCACTCCGACGTGATAATTAGTATAGTATCAACTCAAATATGCAGGATAACAATATTGAGTATATATGTTACATTGTACACGGAGGATGATCTCCTATTTATAGGAATGACCCGTAGATGTATCTTCAATGGTCATTAATGGCGGGTGCCTTTTCATCTTCTTCATAATTAGGATTTAATGTGGGACGTTTCGTCTTCTTTAATCGCTAGTGCTTCATATTCCCAATGGACGTGGGTGATGTTGTTCTATCCACTGTGGGCGGGCATATGAGGACAATGAAAGCGCAGGACGGACCGAGGTGAGGCGGAGCGATTACTTAAGACAGCGTCCACAGGAGAGGCGGCGATCATTTACCAAAGTGTAATCATATTTATCATTAATCATATTAACCAAATGGAATATCATGGTATGCTATCTTTATGAAAAATATATGTTCTTACTATCTTAAAAATTAATTACTTATTGAGAATATTGACCAACAATATAATCGCTTTTAAAAATTAACTATGCAACACATTGAGAATGTTGACCATTAATATAGTCGCACTTATTGAGAATTCAAGGGGATTAAGTTTATGATTTGAATTTATTATTCTCCCACAATGAGCCTAGATCTACCGTTCCAAACTTGTTGTCCTCCCAATATATTTTTGACACTTCAATATTTAATCTCTTCTAGCAAATGGAAAGATGCTAACATATTTATATAACACCTTAACACATTACACTTTGGTGTCTTCTCATTTGTTAAAAAGATGTGATGTGCCAATGTGCTAAAAATATTTTAAAGAGATAGTCAAAGGGACAATAAATTTGAGACAACAGATCTCAACTCTTAGTCTTCCTTCCAAATTCTTGTGTAATCCATTGATCAACACATTCTTGAATGTACTTCCTACAAGACAAATTTGATTCTTTCGTCAATTTTCCCCATCTTGTACTTGAGCCCCATTACTCTAAAGGACCTAATGCTCTAATGTCATTGTTAGGAATTGAGATCAATTTCTAATACCAACCCACTGAAATCATTATTTGTAATTAGTGGTCACTTTCTTGCGTGTAATCCATTTGCAATAGAGGTAGTAGAATAATGTAGAAGTCTACAATAAAGAATGTAAAAATGTAGAATTTGAACAGAAGAAATCACTAAAATAAGCAAATTAAATTATAAATTTCACAATAAAAGAGTTAATGTTGAGAATATATTATTTTGAGATTGAGGCTTGGTTTGGTATTCTTTGTCTTTTAAGATAATGAAAACCTGCTTTGTCATCTTTGCGAAAAAGAATCGGATGTGGAAAGAATCGAGGATAAGTTTTTGGTAAACTTTTGTTTCAAAATTGTTGTATATTTCAAAAGCAGCATTTGAGCGTTTGGTAAACAAAAGTGATTTATTGCTGTAACGGTATTAAATTACTAAAAGCGACATTGATTATAATAATGTTATATTGTATTATTATTATTATTACGAGTGATAAAATTCATTTTTTTCTTAGTCAAATATTTTTTAACAAGACAATACATTCATTATTATTATTTTAAAATAAAAATAATAAAAACCTAATAAATTTCAAATTTTATAAAAATTACAAAATAAAAGTATAATCATATAGTGCAAAAATTAATTAAATTTATGTTACTTTTTATGATCCAACTTACCTCAATTCAGTTTCTCAAATGGGTATTAAAAAGAATTAATATAATTAAATAGGGATAAAACGAGTATTTTAATAATATATAAATGAAAAAGCTAAAAGCAGAATCTGAAAAGTTGTCTTTTTGCCGCTTCTCAAAATCTGCTGTCAGGTGAGTCAGATTATTTTATAATCACTTTTAAAAATTTTACCAAACGCTTAAATCAACTTCTGATTGTTTGAGAATCAGAAGTTGGGCTCCAAAATCTATCCCAAACGGGGCCTAAGTAATTGAAACTTGTGAGAAATATTGGAGTGGAGTGGAGTGGAGTGGAGTGGAGTGGATGGATGGAGGGGGGAGGGGTGTTAATATAGAAAAAAAAAAGGACTGTTATTTAAAAATAAAATAAAAAATTTAAGGGATTGAAATGGTCACTTTTGTGACTATTGGAGTCCCAACGGTCCAATGGTCACAAAGTGATTTGTTGTAGCCCATGAGCCGACTTGTATAATCTAAAGAAATTGAGCCACTCGACCTTTTTATTTCTCCTAGCTCGACCTTGGCCGAACTTGTCCGTAGATGAGCTGGGCCCATAATGGGTCGAGTCGATTGGCCCTTGCATCGTGGCTTGGCCCAGTGCCATCTGGAACCTAATGATCCGTTTGGTTTGTGGATAAAACTATTTTTACGGATAAAATTATCGGTTAATAGTTATCCTGATAACATATTTATTATTATCTTTGTTTTGGTTAAGCTAGATATAAGAATGAAAAGTTACTTTTTAAAAAGTCGACTTTTCATTAAAAAAAAACAATTTACTCTTAGGCTTGGTTTGATATTGTTGTGTTTTTAAGAGAATCTTTCTTTGTCTTTGCGAGAAAAAATCGAGTTGTGGGAAAAATCAGATAAGTGTTTGGTAAACTCTTATTTCAAAATTGCTTTATGCTTCTAAATCAATATTTAAGCGTTTGGTAAACAAAATGATTTATTGCTGTAACGGCATTACATTACTAAAAAGGACATTGATTATAATAATGTCATTTTGTATTATTATTATCACGAGTGGTAAAAATAATTTGTTTCTTTTATAATAATATGTAATATTGTCAAATATTTTTAACAAGACAATGCATTCACCATCATCATTTTAAAATAAAAATAATAAACACCTAATAAATTTCAAAATTTATAAAAATTACATAATAAAAGAATAGTCATATAGTGCAAATAACGTGAAATCAACCGAAATGCGTAGAAAATAAACCTAGGATATTAAGGCCTCGTTTATGATTGATTTTGGAGCCCAACTTTTGATTATCAAACAATTAGAAGTTAATTTAGGCGTTTGACAAATTTTTTAAAAGTGATTATAAAATAATCTGACTGACTTGGGAGCAGATTTTGAGAAGTAGCAAAATGGCAACTTTTCAGATTCTGCTTTTAACTTTTTTATTTATATATTATTAAAATACCCATCTTACCTCTAATGAATTAAACTAAGACTTGGTTTAACATTGATGTGTTTTTAAAAGAATCAGCTTCTGCTGTGTTGCAGAAAGAATCAGTTGTTAGAAGAATTAGATAAGTGTTTGGTAAACTCTTGTTTTAAAATTGATGTATGTTTCAAAAGCAGCATTTGAGCGTTTGATTAATAAAAATAATTTATTGTTGTAGCGGTATTAAATTACTAAAAAGGACATTGATTATATAATATTATTTTGTATTATTATTCTTATCACGAATGGTAAGATTTTTTTTTCCTAGTCAAATATTTTTAACAAGACAATGCATTCATTATTATTATTTTAAAATAAAATAATAAACACCTAATAAATTTTAAATTTTCTAAAAATTACAAAATAAAAGTATAGTTATATAGTGCAAAAATTAATTAAATTAATATTATTTTATGCATCCAACTTGCATCAATTTGACTTCTCAAATGGATATTAAAGGAATTAGTTTAATTAATAATGGGTAAAATAGGTATTTTAATAATATATAAATAAAAACTAAAAGCGAGAATCCGAAAAGTTCGCTATTTTCACGCTTCTCAAAATCTCTACTGGGGTGAGTCAGATTATTTCATAATCACTTTTAAAATTTTGTCAACGCTTTCAATCAACTTCGATTGTTTGAGAATCGGTTAGCCTGTAAAAGTTAATCCCAAACGGGACCTAATTCCTTAAATACCCATTTGAGAAAGCCGAATTAATGCAAATTGGATGCATAAAAAATAATATAAATTTAATTAATTTTTGCACTATATGACTATACTTTTATTTTGTAATTTTTATAAAATTTGAAATTTATTAGGTGTTTATTATTTTTATTTTAAAATAATAATAATAATAATAAATTCATTGTCTTGTTAAAAATATTTAACTAGAAAAAATGAATTTTATCCTTGTAATAATAATAATAATATAAAATAACATTATTATAATCAATATCGTTTTTAGTAATTTAATCTTATTCTACAAGATAAATCATTTTTATTTGAAAAATTGACGCAAATGGTCCTTAACGTATGACATTAGTGCTAAATGGTCCCTAACTTTTTATTTTTGGCGGAATGGTCTTTAACACTATCCATTTAGGTCTTGTGAATGAGTCCTTTTTACGGATTCCGTTAAAACTTTTCCAAAATTGGCACAAATGGTCCCTCTTATATTTTTTTCTTTATTAGTGGGGGCAAAAATTGTCAAGTTACATTTTTTTTTTCAATGGTCCCTAACATTTACCTTTTTAGGCGCAAATAGTCCCTAACCTATAATTATATTTTAGTGCGTAATTGGTGCTATTTGATGAAAAAGAAAAAAATATCCATACTTTTAATTAAAGAAATACAATTGGATTCATAACCTTTAAAAAAAAAAAATGAGTCAAATACTTTAATTTTTTATTAAAAAAAATTAAAAAAAAAACTAACAAATTGACAATATACTAAATTATTTTGTATATTTTACTAACTATTATAAAATAACTAAAATTTAAGTTCATAATTATTAACGAATGTGCTAATTAAAATTATTTTTTTATTATTAAGTAATCATATTATTTAAAATTCAAACTTTAATTTTAATGTTACAATATAAAAAAAATAACTTTGTCATGAAATAAAAATTTTAATTACTTTCTAAACAAAGACCATCTGTTGAACCAAACAATATCTATCCATATAGCCAAAACATGAGTC
This sequence comes from Forsythia suspensa, assembly GCA_023638005.1. NCBI lineage: Eukaryota > Viridiplantae > Streptophyta > Magnoliopsida > Lamiales > Oleaceae > Forsythia > Forsythia suspensa. Next base: position 14,713,907 of record CM042673.1, read on the forward strand.
TTCTTCTTCGTTGAATTTTCTTCTTGTCCAAACAACCAACCACCACTAGATAACCCATCCAAAACTCAAAAAAAATTCCGCCAAAATATAATTATAGGTTATGAACTATTTGTGCCAAAAAAAATTCCGCCAAAATATAATTATTTACCAAACGCTTTCGAATCTTGTTTTTGAAACATCTGACAGTTTAAAACAAGAGTTCTAAAACGTTTATCCGATTCTTCCCATGAGATGATTCTTTTTCTCAAAGACACTGTAAAGTTGATTCTCTTAAAATCACATGTCTACCAAACCAAAGCAAAAAAATTAGCGTAATTAATTAGGGGTAAAATTGATATTTTAATAATATAAATGAAAAGGCTAGAATCATATGCTGCCATTTTGTGGTCATAGGCGGACGGAGATAGAAGTGATGAAGAGGCACAATAGAAAATGGGATTGCCATTATTCTGTGCAACAGCCATGGAAGCCTAAAAATCGACGCAACAACCAATTGATCCTAGAGAGTAGAATCGAAATAATCTAAATGCATGCTGTCTTGCCCATCCCTTCTTTCCCTCCAACGAAAACCCACTTGAGAGTATCTTGTTCCAAAATATTAGGCACATTTTCTTCTGGTTTTTGAATCAGTCGCCATTAAAGAAGAAGAACACATAGGGATAGAGAGAGGGGTTTCGATTGAAATTGATTGAAGAACCCCAATCTAATCGAAATTAATTTGCAGAGAAAAAAATAGCCTCGCCGCTGCCGTTGTTGATGTCGTTGTCACCTTCTCATCCTCCTCCGCCATTGTTGTTCTTGCTAAACCTCCTTTTCCGTCCACCCATGGCGTAAGTTAACCTGCACTAATATCAGTCGAATAAACTCTCGTTCGAGAATGGAAAGTTGTAAGGTACATTGGTCCTTTTCATTTTTTATGATTCATTATTCGGATAAATTATTTTATACTCCTCCTTTTGAGGATAAAATTCATCTCCTTTCGAGGATAAATTGTTACCGGATAGCATGGTTATCCGGGTAATTGTTTTGGCCAAACATTGTTAGGATAAAATTTATCCTTTATTATCCTTGATATTTATCAATGTACGTTGACCACTTACCAAACGAGTCTTAAAAGTATAATTTTCTTGCCTAACGATGCGTTTTCCATATTTATTAAAAATTGTAATTTGATCTTTGGGAAAATGGACAATTTTTGTTTAGTTGCAAATTAGCCACATATGTATCTGTTATAAAGTTTTGCGGTGCTTCACATGCAATCCAAAGTCCAAACCACCTTAGTTAAAAAGATGCGAACATTATTGCTAATCTTGAAAGTTGTAATGCTTAATTTAGTGGTAGATTGTAATGTTCCTAATTTTCTTAATTTGGAGAGTCACTTAAAAATCTTGAATTATACTTGACAACTCTAAATCTCAATTTCCAGTGCCCTAGAATGGTTTTTAAAATTTGAATGCAGTGGAAAATATAAGCGCACAAGAAAACTCTTAAAAACTTCCAAAACTTCATAGCTTTAAACGTTAATACGAGGTGTCGCCAATAATTATTTGACCAGATAAACGTGCTCACAAAATTATGATTTTTGACTAGTATGTACTTGATATCTTAGGCTACAACATATCCAAAATACAAACCTTAACCAAGTCTTTTGATATGAGAAAAATATATCCAAAATTACACGAAAAATTGGCTCGAAAGTACCACCGATGCTGCCTTTAAAAATAGTTATAATAAATTCATAAGGCGTGATTTTAATGTGATTGCAAATCCTACTATTAGATAACTTATAAATATATCAAACTCAATTGATTTAACTCAAAATTCTTAGTACACAAAATTAAGGTATTCTGAAGTCATGGATAGAAAGCTAAAAATTTAGTACTTTCTACAACTTCAACTTTAATTTCTGAAACAGAAAATTGAACATAAATTTGGGTTTCTTCCAATTTACAACCTTAAAACATATTCAAATATTTTACCATAATTTACATAATATAAGGCTCGATCACATCGACGCCAAAACATAGAAGACATTAGACAACTTCTTTTCTTTTCTTGTTGCTACTCTCTGTTTGTCGTACCATCGCCAAGCATATCAACTCTGAAGAGTAAAATTTTTAGGATATGAGTATTTCAAATAAAACTCAGTAGTAATTATACCAATATATTAGGAAACATACGAAATCATACATGCGACATGCTAAAACTTTAAAACATATATAAGGAATAACATAATTCGGTAGCCGGCACCACATAAATTCTTAAGTGAATACCTTCAATCACAACTTTCATAACTGATAACTGACAATCACTATCATAACGTTCCTTCATAGATATTTAACAAGGCATTCATTTCACATATTAATCTCCCAAAGTAAAATTTGTAAAACATAGCTTAAGTAGTATAAAAACTACCTTGCAATTTTAGAAGTTTCATTTAGTTGAATTGGCTGTTCGTTTCCTCAAATTAACTCATCACTTGCCTTGTTTTACCAAAATCCGCGTGTTGTAAAATAAAGAGGAATAAAGTCTGTGGTTGGAAATGTGAAGAAAAACATAAATTGTCTTATTGCTGGGTCGGATTGTGAAGCGAGGAAAAGGGTGTTCTTCTTTAAGTTGTATGCTGATTTTCTTTGGAAAGAAGAGCACACTGCTGGGGAGATTTCTGGACAAAAAGAGGAGAAACATATGAAGAAAAGTGGAACTTTGTTGCTGGTATTGGGGCAAAAAATGAGGAGGAAAGAAGGGGAATTATTAGAGCAAAAATGGATGATAATTGTCTACTGCTGGGGGCCAAAACTAATGAAAAAAAGAGAGAATGCTGGAGTAGTTTTGGTGATTGAAATGTGGAGAATTAGAAGAGATTAGAGGGGGGCGAACTAGGGACTTCATGGGGCTGAATATTAGTGATTTGGTGGCTGAAATAAAAAGGAAAATGGGACTTAAGGGAAGGTTTCTTCAAGGATAATGGAGTAGTTTTGGGGCGATTTTCTGTAGGTTTCATGGGAGCAGTTTGACTAAAATTTAAGTGGGTTGAATGGTGGATAAATAAGGCTAAAATAAGGGGCCGGTGACGGGTTTCTTCAGGTGACATGGGAGGTGTTTTGGCTGGAATTGAAATGGGTTGAGTGGTGGAGATAATGGGGATGAATATGGGAAGAAGGTGGGCTGAAAATGGGAAAAATGTGGCGGTTTTCTGCTGGGGTTTAGGGGCTATTTGGGAGTGTTTTCTGGCAGGGAATAAGGGCTGCTTGGGTGTTTATCTGGTAAGAAATAAGGAGCTATTGTGGGTGTTTTTCCAGCAGCAAGGGGGCTGGATTTTGGACTAAATACGGGTGCATAATTGGACTGAAATTGGGCTGAAACTAAGGTGAACAAATGGGCTGAAGTTGGGCCCAGAAAAATGTTGGGAAATTTTCACATCTAGGCCATATTATGTTAATAATTTCATAAAAACTGTTACATTTTTTAAATTATAGGAATACTGGATGGGCATAAAAAGATTCCATTTTTTAATTTTTGCCAAATCTAATTAATTGGATGTAACAGCCGCCACTTTTCACTCCACATTATCCTATTAATTAGGAATCTATATTTGACTAAAAATCATGAAGAATCCTAATATTTTCAATCTCTCTCCTCCATGAAAACAAAACTGCATTCATCTGTATCAACTGCAATTGTAACACCAGTTGCAACAGATTATTTACAAATTTATATAAACAGATTTTGTAACATCATTTGCAACGAATTAGTTCCAATCACATTACATCAGTATCACATACATGGGAACCAAATTTTGTAACACCGATTGCAACATATTAGTAACATAGATGATGAAACATATTTTGTAACACCAATTGCAACAGTTAATTACAAAGTTATATAAACAAATTTCGTAACATCAATTGCAAAATTAGTTCCAACGATTGCAACCCCAATTAATAGATGCAATATAACGACTATTTCATCGATGACCCGCTTCATCATGTGGATTCTTGTTTTTTTCGAGATTGAACCTTTTGTAGGAGTGGGTGTGTCAAGGTGTATTACCTTACCGCTTGGAATGAAATGGAGGCTTCTTCCCACCTGTCGACGAGTCTTTCTTTGCATCACGACCGAGTCATTCTGCATGAGTAGGAGTATCCATGGTGGGTATCCTTGACCGCGCCTAAAATATCTACAAATTGGGGTTAGGGTTTCACATAATGATGAAACCCTATAGATTGTAGAGATAAGATTAGGGCGATTATGGCAATGTCTGCGATGTGTGGGGGTGTTGAAGATGGTTATGGAAGATGAAAATGGATTCTCTCACCAACAATTTTTTTTTTTCTCTCTCTCTCGAAATATATGGGATGTATATTTGTTTTCCTTTTTAAATATTATATTATATAAATATAAATAATAATATATAAATATTATACAATAATTTCAAAATAAAAACAAAAAAAAGGAAATTTGAAATTATATTGTATTTACACAATAATAGATGTAATTTCCTCAAAAATGTTTGTATTTTTCTTGGTTTCTAAATTGAACGGTTGTTCAAAAATTATCTAAGAATTAACTCAAGAAAAATTATTTGATGTAAAAAATTTAATGACGCTCGGTGATATATAATATTTCATATTAGTCAAATAAGGTTTTAAGGCAAACACGTGCAGTATTTAACGTGACCAAAATATTTTAAATCATACTAGGAAGTTCGTAGCGACGCCAAGAGTTAAAATTTTTATGAAATTAGATGACGAAAATTTTTCCGGTCGCTACATGATAAGTGCATTTTGTGCACTTATTCGGGCCTTTAGACTAAACTTTTATTCCGTTATTTTATTAATTTTCTGCTTAATTTATTGTATTTTTCTTTATATTTCAGTTGTGGACCTTTTTAATAGCAAATTGAGAAGAATGGATGAGAAGAATTGGTTTTCTACTTCGGTTTTATATATCTTAAACATACTAAAGGCTTCATCCTTATACTTCATCAAGTAGATATAACAAAACCTAGAATGATCATCTATGAATGTTATGAAGTATTTATTACGTCATCTAGTTAACATTCCATTTAATTCACATATATCGGAATGAATTAAGTCTAATAAGTTAGAGGTCCTTTCAACACTATGAAAATGTTTCTTAATTATTTTAGACTTAACACATAATTCACATTTATTATGTTTTATGTTTTCACATGAAATCATTTCAGTTTTTATCATTCTTTTATAGTAGAGTAACCAATATGTCATAGTGTATCATGCCATAAAGAAATAGACTCAACAACATAATTCAAATTTGTAGTTTTATTAATATCATTTTCGACAATACAAAGTTTGACCATTTTATCACTAGAATATCATTTTCCAACAAATACACTATTCCGAGAAAGTACAAGTTTGTCCGACTCATATACGAACTTAATTCTTGGTTTTCTCAATGAATCCCCACTTACAAGATTTCTATTCATATTTGGTACATGTAAAACATTTATCAATGTGATCTTCTCGCCGGATGTGAAATGTAAGTCCACACTTCCTTTGCCAACAATCTTGGATTGAACTTCATTACCCATTTGAATGTGTTCATCATCCACCTCTTGATAAGTTTTTAAAAGAGACATATCATAGCAAACACGTATGGTAGCACAAGTATCATACCACCATCCTTGAACTTTTCCTTTGATGGTATTAACAATACTCACAGTAACAATATTTTCGGTGTCAATGGAATTCACTTTTCCTGTTTATTTTGATTGTTTGCGATTCCTACACTCCTCGGCATAATGTCCAAGTTTGCCATACACATAACAAGAAACCTTAAATTTTTTCTTGTTCTAGTTGTCTTTGTTGGAGTTTGAGGATTTCCTCTTCACGAAATCCTTATTTGATTTGTTCGCTTGATCCAAGGCATGGGCTTTGGAAGTCCCCTCATGAGAATGTTCATTCCCATCTTGTGCCATTAATTCTTCATCAATTCAAGATACTTTTGAATCCCTTCCAAAAAATAATCCTCGGAATTATGAAGAATTTTATTTCTATAACCTTTTCATGATGATGGCAACTTAGCAATAATTGCACCAACTTGAAAAGTTTCAGGAATTTCAATCTTCACGGACTTTATTTTGTTAACAATAACTTGTAACTCATGTACTTGTCTTAACAAATGTATGTTATCTAAAAATTTGAAATCGAAATATTTAGAAATCAGAAACTTTTTGGTACTTTCCTCCCCGACCATGTATTTATTTTTCAATGCATTCCATATCTCCCTGGCTGAAGTGGTGTGTGTAAAGATCCAGGGGTTGAGCCAGAAATTTTAGCTTGTGGAGGCACAAGTCGATTAGTGGTGCTACACTATCGGCGCGGAAATACTACGATGACTTGTAGCGTCTATACTAGTTGGCGACACTGCGATAGTCGATAGAAATAGCGGTATTTGAAGAATACAATAAAACTACTTTATTTATTCAATAACTTTGTTATTTATAAAAGTAATCAACTTTGAATTATCAGTATATAACAATAGATTAAAATAGTAAAAAAAAAAATGAAAAATAGAATCAACATTTTATTTTAAACAAAAATTAAGTTTGGATTAAATAAAACTTGAAAAATAAAAAAATAAAAATTGTGAAAAAAATGAAAATCATAGTTACTTATGTGCATATAAATATAAAAACAAAGTAATCAAAATACAAAAAAATCTATTCCTGATAAGTGAAGAAATAATAAAATTATGTTCGAGTTAAGTAAAATAATTTAAAAAATCAACCATATTTTCATGAGATTTGTACATAAAAAACAAAATGATATTTTGTTTTATTTTCATATTTTGAAATTGAAAATCAAGCAAACGTTAAAGTCAAAGAATAAGTTCGGTGTTTAAGCGTATTGTTTTATCAACTTTACTTTTCAAAAAATTTGAGGAAATTAGATTAAAGTTTTTCGAATTATGTAAAAAGACAAAATATACAAATGGAACAAAAGTTTGGGATTTAAAAATTATTTTTTTAAAATTGGAGATTAATTGCACAAATTTCTCAAAAAAAAGAAAGAAAGAAAGTATTTAACATAGCAGGATTTGAACCCAAATCCACCCCCATTATAAAGAGGACGATGCGGCACTAGGCTAGAAACTATTTATATGCATTAATCTAAATATATGATTTTTATATTTGATGTGGGGCAAAATTATAAAATTTAAATGTTTCTTTAAACAAAACCTAAATTTTTAATTCAAGAGTGGAGGCGATTGGAGGCAGAATCGGCCAAGGTAAAGATCATAAAGGCGATCAGATAGAGCATTCAAGATTTGTCTTCTGCATATAACTAGTCTTATTGTCTCTTATTCTTTTCTGTCTTTATTGCATCAGAATCATTTGGGATTAGTTAAAGCAATGGTTCCAAATCCAGACCCAAAATATAGAAGATCTTCAATGTGGTGAGAAGGAATTTCAACTTGTCTTTCCACCAGGTAAAGTTAGTTCTATCAAACCTATCAAGCCTCACAAGGTGTTCATTCATCATTTTGATTGTAGCCATGGTAGTCTCGTTCTCCATCACCAAATATCGTTTGAGATTGTTAAACAAAGAAGATGATGAAAAACAAAACAAGAGGATAAAATATTCACCAAAGGGAATGTTTGAACACAATTTTGAATCGCTGTCCTCAAACAATATTTGCCGCCACCGAGATAAGTGCTTGAAGGCTTTAACGGTAAATAGTTTGCAGAAGTAAACAAACCTTTTAAATCAAGTTCAAATTAAGCAAAATGAATTTGAATAAGAACTTGAAGAACACTTTATAAAATTTGAGTTTTGATCTTTGATTTGGATGCAAGTATATGTATTTGATGTTAATAATTGTTTTTTCAACATGAAAATCATCTATATTTATAGATTATCAACTCCTATACACGAATAGGTGCCAAAATCAAGCCAAAAGATACCAAAATCTTTCAAAACACTGTCATAATTCAAAACCAATGGTCACAAAAAATTTGTACTGGGCGAACCCCCAGTACAAGAATTTAGCCTCTGCATTGCCCAGCCTAAAATTTGAAATTTTAGCTTTCTTCATTTTGTTTTCTGGTTTTGTTTTGGGTATTTTTTTTTATATCCTCTCATAGATGTTTGATTCCAAATCAATTATTATTATATAAATTGAACAATATTACAACATAGATTCAGCTCAATTCACAAAAAAAAATCAAAAACAAAATCAACAAAAAATAACAGAGAGTAGGATCGAAAAAATCGAACTGCATATTGTCTTGCCCACATCTCCATTCCCTCCAACGAAAACCCACTTGAGAGTATCTTGTTCCAAAATATTCTGCACCGTTTACGGCATTTTTGAATTGGTCTCCATAAGAGAGAGAGAGAGAGAGAGAGAGAGAGAATGTTTTGATTGAAATTGATTCAAGAACCCCAAATCTAATCAAAATTAATATGCACAGAAAGTAATAGCTCATAACTCATCGCTACCACTGTCGCCTTCTCCTTCTTCTCCTCATCTGCCATTGTTGTTTTTCCTACACCTCCTTTATCGTCCACCCATGGCGTAAGTTAGTAACCTGCAGACCGATGTGAGCCGAATAAATTCTTGTTCAACAAAGGAAAGTTAGTAAGGGTAAGGTAGCCCTTTTCATTTTTTATGATTCATTATCCGGATAAATTATTTTACGCTCATCCTTTAGAGGATAAAAATTCTCCTCATTTCAAGGATAACATGGTTTATCCGAGCAATTGTTTTGGCCAAATATTGGTATAAAATTTTTCATTTACCAGGGTCTATTAACTAGTTACTAGGGGTGGGCATTTTAACCAGAATCGAACCTCCCAAACCTTCTCGATTCCAATTCCAAAAAAATAAAATTACGAATCGGGCGAGAACCGAGAAACAAAGCTGGTTCGGATCGGTTCTTGGTTCTTGAACTAGAACCGTAGGTATCCGATTGGAACCGAATTTGTCTTTTGGGTAATTAGCACAAAATGTCCATACCTTTTGAAGTCAGTGTGCAAATCGTCCTTACATTTGAAATTTTGGCATTTTCACCCTCACCTATACCTTTTCTTGTGCAAAAGGTCCTTTCCGTCCATTGTCATCCAAAAATTGTCGTTAACCCTCTTCCACAACACGACTTGCATCACAAAAGAAGGGTAATTTTGTCCATTTCGTCCATATACTTTCTTCTATCGCAACAAAATATTTTTGCTGATTCACCTATTCGGTAGCACCACCAGAGACCTGTAGAGGATAATGATATAAATTTATTTGGGTCTAATGCTCTTGATCAAGTAAATGGTTCCACATGCTTTCGACATCAAAATTTTCCAGCGAGTCATCTGATGGCTGAGACTTCATTCTTGGTGGGCTAACAAGCATTTTCTCAGCTATGCCCACCAACAAATTAGGCATATCAAAAAATGCCTCTTCATCCATAAATTCATTCCCAGTAGCTATGTCCACTTGTGCATTCGTAGAGCTACCATTTCCTAGTGGTTCAACCATGGCCTCCTTAGTGCTTACCGACTTCATCAACGCGGCCGCAACAGCGGTTGCATGACAAATATATGGCGGTGAAGGTGAAGCTAGAAGTGGATATGTATTGACATGATCAAAGAAGTTCAATACAACATGATCACTCCCTTTTAGGGCAAGCGCCGCCACGTCATAAGCGACTGACGGCCATCTCCGATGTAGCATAAGTCCCTAGCCATATGCGTGTAGTCTTTTTTGGCTCACGAATCTCGAAAACCTATTTGTATATAGATCACTCAGAGTTCTTTTTGTTTGATTATTTGGTATTTAGTTTCAGATTGGTGCCAGAGAAGAAAGTGTATGGACGAAATTACTCTTCCTTTGTGGTGTGAGTCGTGTTGAAGAGGATTAATGGCAATTTTTGGGTGACAATGGATGGAAAGGACTTTTTGCGCAAGAAAAGATGTAGGTGAGGGTGAAAATGCCAAAATTTCAAAAGTAGGGACAATTTGCACAATGACCTCAAAAAGTATGGACGTTTTGTGCTAATTACCCTTGTCTTTTTAATAAATTTTTTATTTTTTACAATTTATTCACCCTAATCCAACCTATAACCCAACACCAAAGTACCAAAGACAAGAGTCCAATTGTCCATGACCCAAATCAAAAGTACAAAATCCACCACTCTTAAACTCAAACTCAATTGTCCCAATTCCAATTACTCAAATCTCAAATTCTTAATCGCTATTTGCTCATATACTCAATACAAACATTGTCGCTCTGCACTTGCACTTTCATCTCTCTCTCTCGCTCAATGCATTGTGATACGATCGTGACAAATTTCTATAACCGAAATGAATCTTCAATTTTGAGAGGTAATTTTCTTTTCTAACCTTAATTTGTGAGTTTGTAATTTTGGTGTCTATATTTTCGCTAATGTTTATATCTTTTGTAAAATATTTTAATATCTAACGTACTTTAATGTTAACGAGTTTGTAATTTTTAATTGTTTTCAAAACATGTTGTCAATTCACGATTTAAAAAATGTATATTATAGATAGAACTGAACCTGAACCCGAACCAACGGTTCTAGTTTGGGTTTGGTTCCAATAATTACATGGAACCGAATAGTTCTATTTACGAAATACCGAAATGTAACAGGTGGTTCTGGGTATTGAAATATCTGGACTGACCCACCCGACGCCCAGATCTACCACTTACCATATGAGTCCTAAAAGTATATTTTCTTGCCTAACGAGGTATTTTCCATATTTCTTAAAAATTGTAATTTGATCCATGGGAAAATGGACAATTTTTGTTTAATCCTTGATTTTGCAAATTAGCCACATATGTATCTATATAATTTTGCGGTGCTTCCCATGCAATCCAAACCACCTTAGTTAAAAGATGTGAACAATATTGCTAATCTTGAAAGCTGCAATGCTTAATTTAGTGGCAGATTCTATGGCTACAGTAAAGGAAAATTCTGTCTCTAAAGCCATATTTTCTAGTAGTAAATGAGACATTGCAAAATGTTCTTATAGTAAATTAGTGGTGTACTAAAAATGGAGTGCCAAATCAAGAACTTAACTCTTTCCGAACACAACTATATACGATGCATTCAATCCAAGAAGATAGTTAAATTTATCATTAGAGAAATTAGTGACAAAATTGCATGATTGAACAACTTCAATGGAAATGATCAATGCATTCATTTTGATTGCCAATAAGAATTGAAATATTAAATTTATATTCACTTAAATTTGTTGATCGATTTTAAATTTACATTCACTTACATTACTATTATGTTTGATCCAAGAGGAGGTATTTACATTTTGTTTTTAACACCTCATGCTTGCTCATTAAAAAGAAGAAGTAAGAATTCAACTAGACATTTTACATCTCTAACATATGAAACACGGGCTATTAATAGGTAAACTCAACCAGATCGCCAATAGATTATCTCAAAAATATAACTTATTAATTCTAAATTAAACTACAGGGTAGAAGTATTGAACAAGACAAACATTATAATATTGTCCAATCTTTCTTACCAATATACAGATGCATAATTAATTATAATAGAAACCTTTAAACGAAATCCATATTACACACTGCAGACACATAGACATGCACACGCGCACATTTTGTTGGAGTACACAATAGAAGAGGTTTAGTGGTTTACTAATTGAAGGAGTTTGGTTTTGTTGATGAAAATGTTGTTTTGTTTACTAGTAATCAAAGTGCTATTCATTTGAGTAAAAATCCAATGTATCATGATAGAACAAAACATATAGATGTCAAATATTATTTTATTATGTACATCATGTTTAAGGGTGTTTTGAAATTGAAAAAGATTGCAACTCAATACAACCCTCCTGATATGGGTACCAAAATCATTCCTATAAATAAATTCAAAAATTGTTTGAAACTATTTTTAATTGATCAGGTTTGAATCTGTTTAATTGTATTTTTTGTTTTTCGTAATTTTGGAGTTACAAGAGCAAATGAAGATAGAGTGCATGAAGTTCTTTAGCACAATTTTTTATCAACCAATTCTTGGTATCAAGGTGGAATTGATGGGAAAACGTGTGTAGTGCAACCAAAATTGGTTAAATTGATGTGCCAAAAACACGCCTTTACTTAGTGGGCTTCTGGCTTGGGATACTAACACGTGGATGTATTGCCATTGGATCACTTTTGGAGCCTTCCATTAGACGCTCCCTTTGGCCTTGACTCTTCAAACGAAATAATATTCAATACTTTTAACAATAAATGACGATGTTTGTAATATTAAAATTATTTCATAAAGTACAAGCACTTGGTGTAAATTTCCCAAATTTCAATTTCAATTTCAATTTCAATTTCAATTGCCAGGAAATGAGAAGGGATAATGGATAGATTCCTAATAATTTTAATTGGGCATATAAGGGAATGATTGTGCCAAAATCGAAAGAATGAATTAAAGTGGGTAATTGGACATGGGTAAGGAAAATTGCACTGAGGTTGGACTAATAGTTTGTTTTAGGCAAACTAACATATAATTTTATTCTAATTTTCTTTTATTATATTTAGGATATGAGCTGGGGTAGCCCTGGGCTATAGTCTTGGGCTTCCCCCTATTACATCCACCCATGATTATGCCTATCGAGTATTGCATCATGAAGTTGTGTGGTATTTCTCAGCAATTTTATGTCTTTAATATTTTACAATTGTACGGATCACGCAAGTAATAAAATAGATTATGAGTCTAAGTATCATACCCACATGGATTTAGATAATTCAATTCAATTCAATTATAATAAACTTAACCGAATGTGTTAACTTTGAAAATTTGGTTTCTTAAACTAATTAAATTCTTAACTAAAAATAATAAATAATTATAAGTTAAACAAATAAGAGATTAAATTAGAGAAGAATTACTTTAAAATTGAAAAGAAAAGCGTGTTAGGATCCCGAATCCACTTATATCAATTCCCTTTAACACGAACTTTTGAATTTGATAACATGATTTAATTATGAAGATCTATATTCCTAATTTGTTTAACAATCTCTCTCGAGTAGAATTAAACATATCCCTATATGTGACCCGACTATATCTCTATGACGGATGCGAACATACAAGAATGTATTAGAATTTGTGAATACTTAAAGATCACGTAAAGCATAGCGGTATATCTCTATTCCCTATCGGACTTTATGACAATTGATACTATGTATAACCTATTTTTAATCTCTCGAAAGTAAAACTAGCCACAACAATCATACAACTACTGAGCACATAATTGTAGATAAATAGAAATCAATATCAATTATTCAGAATTAAAAATATGCTTAAATATCAAAAACTAGGTTCAAAGAATTAAAGAATAATGTTACAAGCTTCGTCATGATCCTAGCCCTAAAAGAATTTAGCCTAGCATATTATAAGAAGAAGAAAACAAAAACAAAAATAAAACATTGAAGCCATCACCCAGATAGGAAGAAAACTTGAAAGAGAAGAAATCTTGATCTTCGTTGAATTCTTGAAAGAGTAATTCTTGATCTTCGTTCTTGTTTTTCTCCCCAAATTCGGCCTCTAATTCGGTTATCTTGTTATGAGTTAGTAATTCATATTTATAATTCCATAATTGTGCCCCAAAAGATCCAAAAAAAATCATTAAAATCTCGTCCCATAAGGTTCTTAATTGGAGTGGAACTCAAAAAGTCAAGAAAAATCTGTCTATGCATAAAATGCACTGGGCGATCACCCAGAACAATCACGGGCATTTGCCCAGTGCAATGAATTGGTCTTTGTTGTCATCGGATGAGGTCAAGCGATTGCCCACTATAAAGCTTTCATGCGTCGCCCAATTTCATATTTTTCCTCTGGGGCAGCTGTTTTTCAAATGGCAATAACATCTTGTAGAAAACTCCAAATTGATATCCGTAAAAAATGTTGGATTTGTAATTTAATATTTGCCTTGTGGAGATTTTAATACCAAAAGTTGTGCTCGAACTTCCGCACATGCTTCAGTATGTAGTTTCTCAATTAGGTTTTTTGGCTTTCAGGTGTTTGAAACTTTGTTTTAACTCTTCATTGTCACTCCAACACACCTTAAACTTATTGATTTTATCTTTTTCCACATCCTCCAATGTTTGACTCTTGATATTCACTTCAAAAACTCAATCTCTTCTCATTTACTCGTCGATTTCACCAAATTCTTGCTCTTTCCATCGATTCTTCTCCATTTGTTTATAAACAGTTCGAACCGAAATAGAAAATAAAATAAAATAAGTAGAAAATCTATAAAATAACGAAATAAAAGCTTAGTTTAAAAGTCCGATTAAGTGCACAAAATGCACTTATCGATTACTAGTGCTCCCCATTGTTCAAGTCTCGAGTTTTACTTTTATCATCAATTTTGAACATAAAAAAAAGTGTGCTTGCACAATTTATAGAGTGCTCGAGAAATGTTGAAGTCTGACGTGTAATTTACAAACCTCAGGCTTTCTTCTTCAATGACATGGATTAATTACATTGAATGTACTTATCTATTTCATAAGAGAGTGCCACATATGATGGCCGTGATATATATTCGTGGGCTTTCAATCATGTTAATGGGACGTAAAATTCAAATCACTTGTCAAATATGAGCTATTAATAGGTAACCTCAACTCAATCGTCAATAGATTATTTCAAAAACATAACATATAAAGAGAGGACAGTAGTATTGGACAAGACAAACATTATAATATTGTCCAATCCTTCTTACCGATATACCAATACACAATTAATTATAGTAAATCAAAACCTTTAAACACAATCCATATTACACAATACACACTACGGACACATGTAGTCATGATTAATTACCAATATATTTTTATAAAAAAGAATATTAATATTCTATCTCTAGTCAATGTGATTTTTCTTTCTCTTTTCAATATTCTCCTAACCGTTTTCCCATTTGCTTTTGTCCTTATATGAACCCAAGACACATGATTGATTACCATTTTTTTTTTATGAAAAAAAGATTAATAATGATATGTTACATATAGATTATTAAATATAAGAATTGAGATTATGAACTGGATAAAAAAATCTGTTGGAAAATATTTTTAAAAATAGTCACAAGCCATTTTTTTTTTTAATTTATCCACTAGCCATTTGAAAGTTCATTGTTTTATCCAAAAATAAAAATAAAAATAGAGTGAGCTAATAATTTATGTCATTATCTTTTGATGTAGTTTACACACACCAATTAAATAAAACATTAACTTTTATGAATTTAATAATATTATTGCAATTAAATAAATTATTACTACACTTTTCTCTTCGACAATTTTTTTAACTCGGGATATTAAATTTTTATATTCAAGATTTTAATTCAAAAATAAAGTCTATAAATTTCTTAAAAGTATGTGAAAGTCTTGGAAAATCTTCCAAAATAAAAATCTATAAAATTCATAAAAATATGTTAAAATCTATAAAAGTCAATAAAAGTTAATGAAATCCATCAAAATAAATGTCAATCAAAATCTTTAAAATCTAAATTAAATATACTCTCCTAAGTTGAGATTAAATATACTCTCCTGATATATTGGTAAAAATAGGAGATTATCTTCATAGAAAATCTCTTTACTTTGAAACATGAAAAATATAGTTTTTTAGAATTTAATTTAATTTAATTATTAAAAAAAATTTCAAGTTTCTTGCAATAACCATGGGTCCGGCTGGTTTCCACCATTTGGTACCACTATGCTAGTCAAAATTTGCCTTAGACCGGAAAAGGTTGGACTTGGACGGAACCTCTAGAGTCTGGTATGCTTACACTTTAGAATTATGGATAATTACATAAATACACTATATTATTTATAAAAATTGATATTTATTAAACTAAAAAAGTAAATTATAAGTATAACAAATAGGAAGAAAATTATAAGAATTATACTGGACCATTAAACAACCCCTAAATCATGCATTGTTACCATTCAAATTATCATTTAATCAATTTAAATTTAAAGCATCTTATCCCATAATATCATCTCAAATTTGAACTTCAAAATGCAGAGTCCCTACATCATCAACATATAAAAGTAGCACTCGTTGGTTTTGAATACACCTTTCATTTCCTCATCATTTTTGACTGATGATTTGAATACTTATCAAATCTAGATGTATAAAATTAACATTCATGCAAAAATAAATTATGGAATGCATTTGATTACAATGCTGAATTAAATTGAAACAATTTCGTGTCAATCAAATGGTGGATTTCAAAGAGTAGCGTACATAAATTACAAATTTCACATCGCATATGATATTAAGTCATCCAAAGTGTATGTGATTGGCACAAATAGTAACATAGTGCACATTAGTGCAAAATAGTAGCGATGAATAATAACATTGTAAATCAACATTGTGACATAACAATATGTAAATCGTACTACTATATAAACTAGTATACCGCTTTTCTTTGCGGTGGAATCCAACCGTAGACGATTTTAATGAATTGAGGAGTTGAGAAGAATGAGAGAGAGAGAGTTTTGTTTGAGGGGAGTTTGATTTTGATGAATATGGAGAAATGGAGGAATTGAGAGAGAGAAATTTGGGTTTTGGTTTGAGAGGATGAAGATTAGTGATGGACAAAGAAGTACTTTTTTTTGTGCTTGTAGCGGATAAACTTCCATACGTTCGGTGATTAATAAGCATGGTAATATAGAAAAAGAAATATATGCTAAAGTTCTCATGAATTAAAAAAATATTAAAGACGGACGAGATGGAAAATTTATGGTGTGAAAATGTATTGAAACATTTAAATGGTGAATAAAAATCATAAACAAAGAAAAAACACAACATCTCAAACAGAAGTGCAAGGAAGATAAATCTAAAAAAATGTACTTTTGTTTCTTCAACCACTAAATAATATATTTTTTCTTCTACGGTCTATTACAAACTTTGCTACCACGTGGATTCTTCTTACCACAGAAAAGAGAGCGCTTGATTTGTTTTTTAGATCTAGATTTACCGCTTGCACGCTGTAGTAACCATCTACAACAATATGAGAAATAGTGAGTTCAAGCATAAAATCGTCAAAAATGAAAGATTTGGTGAAATAGGTGAACTAATATCTTTGTGTAGAGTTTGAAATTTCAATGAAATTATAATCGATTTTGTTATTATAATCAAATATGGAAGAACAATTTTGGGGAGGATTTTCTTTGGTTGAGAGGAAAAGGATTTGAGAGTAAGAAAATATATGGTTTGTTTGGGGTTTGGATTACCCAATTTTTATCCATCCTAATTTGAATGAGACATTTAGTTCCTTGAAAGAAGAAGACTGATTATACAATAAAATTGAAAATATAAATAGTATAATTACTGTAAACCTGTAATTTATTAGTATTTATGAAATAAATATTTTGACCCCATTATATATTCATTTCTCAAATAAAATAGGGAAATTTTCAGCAATAAACCAGTTTATGTTAATATTTACAGAAAAACTATTACACATTTTTTATTATGTAAATACTGGATGAGGTTCAGTTTTTTATCTTATTTATTTATTTATTTATTTCATTAGATTTAATTGATTGTAACAGATTCCATAATTAACTCCATTTACCATATTGATTAGAATTCTTTATTTGACTAAATATCATAACATCTCCTCATCTTTTAAACCTCTCTCCTCCAACCGGCAATTCATTTTGAAAAAATTTGTTCTTGCTGCAAAATCTAGGCTGAAGATAATAAACCCAGAATTGATCTTTGTTCAAGCAGTGTCTTTGTCGTGCCATAACCGGTGATTTCGAGACTGTTATATCTCATTGATGTTGCAATATTTGATTTCATTTATAATATAATTGATGTTATTTCCATTGCCGATTCATTTCATTCAGTTGCATTGAAAGTTTAAATTGCATTGTTGGAAAATTTGATGCAATTAATTGACATTAGAAATAACTTGTTTCGAAGGAAACCCGATGTTAGGATTTACAAACCAACATTGATGTTACAAATTATGTTGCGGAATTTAAAATCATTTCAAAGATCTTTGTAAAAATCATTGCATTTATGTTACAAAATCCGTTCGATGTCTCTCGTTATTAATATGTTACAAATGATGTTACAAAATCTATTTCGATGTCTCTCGTTATTAATGTTGTGAACAATGTTACAAAATCTTTTACACTGCCTATGTTATTAATCTATTGCAAACGATGATACAAAAATGCTTTTGATGTCTCTCGTTATTAATCAGTAATGGAAATGTTAAAGACTTTGGTTTTCTCTATCCGCAAAATTTATGGAATTAATATATTTTGTTTCTTTTTGTATGTATATATATAGGGGGGGTGCGAAGAGAGACTCACCTTGGCGTAGAAGGGTCTTTCTCAAGGTTAGGATGCAGAGTTAGCGTGGTTAGCAGTCTTGTTTAATCTGCTTGCAGTCTTGTTTAATCTACTTAATGCGGAAGTCTTTTAAAATTCTATTTCTAATAATTTCGATATTTTTATAAGAAACTCAATAAATTGACCGTTTCGATTTATTGTTTTTCTTCTAAAATTATTTCTATTTCTTCGATTCTTTGTTCTAAAAATGTTATATCTTTATTCATTTTCTATTTCTTCTATTTCTAATAATCTCGATGAAGAGGCTTATTCTGTTCTTGAGCTTGAAGGGTTCATAAAATTTTTGTTTTTCAAATTTTGTGTTATCCTACTCAGTACTTCCCTTTTCATAAATTCTTTTAAATGTTCTTAACAAATCTCCTTTTTTTTTTTTTTTTTTTAAACGGAAATATAAATACCAAAACAAATATCACCACCTAAGACATGTTAACTTGAACTCGATTCCTTTTATTAAGGTTACCACCGGCACTCCTTAATAAATTTCTAAATCAATTGATTCCTTTTCCCAACATCTAAAGGACATCTAAGGCTCACTCCGCCTACAATCCTTACTCATTTGGGTCACTCGAGATTAATTTAGAAACAAGATGGCTTCTAAAAATCAAGTTATGCTTTTATAACATGCATAGGATGAAATGATGATACAACAAATATCAACAAAACATTTCAACAAAACACTTTATAAAACTTCATAAAAATTACATAATGTAAACATTTTTTGAGATCCGCTAAAACATAAAAGAAATTATTACTAAGATTTCCTTTCTAAAATCCCGAAATCTAATGAAAAACTAAATTACAAACTTCAAAATAAATTGTACCTGATTACAAGCTTTCTACACTTTTGGATTGAGAATTTTCTAAGTATAAGGGGAAGGTTTTCAAATGAAAGCAGTGTTATGGGTGTGTGTTGCTCAAAACCACTTGATGCTTTTACAAATGAAATGTTTCTCCTTATAAAGAGAAATTCTAGGGAGCAAAACAAAAAATCTTTCCACGCGTCTTCTACTTTCTGTCTTTTCTCCTGTTTACAATTGGCACGCGTTTCACCGAGAAACATCTGGCCAAAAGTTTCTGTCTTCAAAAATAAAGTCTTCAGCAGAAATCTTCATTTTTTCAAAAAGTCTACAGTACTGGCTTCTTTTTCAAAAGGTGAACAGTAACTGTCTTTTGTCTTTTCTGCAGCTGTCTGTCTTTTTCTGAAAAATCTTTCTGAATGATTCAAAATTTCAATAGTAGCTACGGCATCTTTGGCAGAATTTTCAATGCTTGCATAGTTCTTCTTTTGGTTTTTTGCGGAAATTTCAATAAGTAAATAGTTCTGACTGAAAAAGAATCGTTTCTTTCTAAAATCTTCTGGAAATGAATTCTTTTCAAGATGTCGTCTTCTCGGTTGAAGTGGAATCTTATCAAAAGTCTTTCTCGCAAATTCGAGAAAATCACAAAATTTCAAGTGTCCAAGTTGTGTTCTGCTTTGTAGGGAAAAGGACATTCCGAATCTGAATTATCACAACCCGCCTTTTCATCTTCTCCTCTCGAAATTACTTGTCTTACGAATTTTCGACTTTCTCCGGTTCTCGGATTTGAACATTGAATTTCTTTTTTTTGCTATTTTTATTAACGACTTTTTCTAAAACTTTCTCGATTTTTTTTTCAAGACTTTTTCTTCTTTTTTTTTTTTATTTCTTTTCGTAACTATTCTTCTTTTCAAAATTTTCTCATTCTTTTGGTATTTCTCAATTTGGGAAAGAAGTCTTTCAATGTAAATAAAACTATCATTAGTGTCTTTACTTGTCTTGGAGGATTTCTTTACCTTTGGAAGTCCGAGTATTTTGGGCTTTTGAACATTGGGCTTCAAACTGAATTTGGGATAAGTGTTCCGGGCTTTTGAGTAGTCTACTAAAATGTCAAATTTGCCACCTGGCTGGCCAAGAGTATCCCAGTGATTGGGTTCTTTACTAAATCAGAGGAAATCAAATGAGCCCCCAGAGTCTGTTGAACTTTGGGCAAGTCCATGACCATCAACGGATTTGATAAGTCTTTACCGACTACCGTTTGAAATTGGACTAGCTATTGACTTCTTGGGCTCAATAGTACCATTTGGATATGTCATCCTTAAGTTCACAATTTGTTGTTCTAAAGCGTAAATCTTCTTCTCAGAAGATGTTCTTTCATTTAACAAATTCGGTTTGATTCATTAATGATCTTAAAATTGTTCTCGCATACATTCGCAATGTGTACAAAAATCTTTTTGTCTTTGCTAGGGGAGAAGTCTAAAGGAGGATCTTCAAAATTCTTAAGTGAAGGGAAATATAAAATTTAACCCTATCAACCCGCCTAGGCCCGAATCTAATGCTTCTTGGTAACTAGAAAAACCTTTGTAAAGAGGGTCTTTGAAGTCTTTGATGCAGCACTAAAACTTCTAACCATGAATGAAAAACTCACGGTTTTTACCTTTGACTACAACATAAAATTTGAATTTTTACCTTGATTAAAGTATTCTCGAAAGTGCATTTAAAGAAGCTAAAAATACTTTTGATCTTTTCGGGTTCTTATTATATGAAATCCATAAATTATCTAGAATGCATCTTTCTTCTTTCGAATTGAAATGTGCGGTAAAACCTTAAATGAAATGTTGCTATTTGGAAAACATAAAAGTTCTTGGTTACCGAACCTTAAACGGTCTTGATAAAATTGTCTGCTCGACTACTTGCGATCAGTAATAAAGTCAGAGAAGCAAAAAGAATTCCTGTGGGGAATTCACAGGTCTTAAAGGAGGTCTCCGACATCCGTGTAAAGGAATGCAAAAGCAGTTAGATCAAAAATCTTTAGTAGTAATCATTCTACTTAATATGTCTCACTGCCGCCTTGTTATCTATTCCTTTAATATGCTCGAAATCTATATTAATACCGTGTTTGTAATTCTATCTACAAAATTTAACCATCTCCTTCTAACGCTTTTCTTGGAATCTAACTTGCTTATTATAAAAGAAACAATTGTCACAAGAATCGGTTCTAATCAAAATTTCTTTTCTAGAAACTATAAACAATTCAAAGCTATCTAAGGCATAATTAATTGCTAAGAGTTCGCATCAATGCTACTTAGATTGCCTTTTCTTTGTAACTACCACTATTATACCTACATATTCTTTCGTAGTCTTGTCTCGCATATTTATTGAAGCTTACATAAAAGTATGGCTCCCCATCCTAAAATACTACCGTCTGCTTTCTATTATTAAGAAATCAGTATCTAGGGGCATTACTAATTCAGCAAACTTTTAATCCTATTTTTAATTTCTTGGACTAATTTAATATCTTCTAAATTAAAATGTCTTTTGTCACCAGTAGGAGAAGTCTTTGAATACAAGTGGTCCCAGTAATTTTTCCTAAGTCTTTAATAAATGGTCTAGCATAATTAACTAATCCTAAAAACTCAATTTGCTTTAAGTCTTCTAATTTGTCTGAAACTCTAAAGCTTTCATGCTATAATAATATCAGAAGGAAATTTTTCCTTGTCCTATATTAACTCCTAGGAAATCTATAAATTCTTAAAAGAACCATTTTCTTTTTACTAATAATTAAACCGTGATTAATAAATTACGAAAATATAATTTGCAAATGACCTCTATGTTCTCTCCTATTTTTGCTAAATACTAAGATATCATATATGTATGTTACTACAAATTTACTATGCTTATTAAAAATACTATCCATCTTTCTTTGGAAAATGCCTGAGGCGTTCTTTAATCCAAATGGCATGACTAACCATTCATAGTGTCCTTACGGACATGTGAAGGTCATCCATTCTATACTATCGGGATGCATCTTAACTTGCCAAAATCGACTTAAGATCAAACTTACTAAAATCTTACAATTCAATTCTATTAATAAGAACTGCCTTGTTCGGTAATTTATAAGCATCATCTATGGTATTATCATTAAGTCTTTTATAATTAAATACCATTCTACTTTTTACCTCTTACTATCTCTCGAATGTTTTCTAACTATAAATGCAAATTGATCTATGTGAATTGTCTCGATTTTCTAATTACTCCTAACTTAAGTAAGTCTTGAGTATGCATCTTAAAGTCTTCAAGATCTAAATTTGTTGCTTCAATATTTTTACATCTAATTATGTATTCTGGTTCTTAATCTTAATCTCACATGTGACCTTGTCTTTTCCCATGATTTTAAAACATTCTCTCCTAAAATTTCCATTTTCTCTAACTTAGATATTAAACTTTCTATATCTTGTTCTGTTATGAGAGTATAATAGATCTTTTCATTATCTAAAAAAGTCTATAGGATCAAAATCGAAATCTTCTAAATAATTGAATTCATTTTCTAATTCATCCTCTTACGGATTTTGATTTTCTACTAACCGACATTCTCTTCTAATTTACAGGGACATTCTTTCTTACTACTACCACCACGCTTCTCCGAGCACTCGATGGAAAATAAATAGTCCGTGTAGGACCCAATAATGTATGCTTCGAAAATGTATAAAGTCTTTTGT
Source organism: Forsythia suspensa (assembly GCA_023638005.1). NCBI lineage: Eukaryota > Viridiplantae > Streptophyta > Magnoliopsida > Lamiales > Oleaceae > Forsythia > Forsythia suspensa. Next base: position 14,736,807 of record CM042673.1, read on the forward strand.
AATTGTTACACTACCATTGTCTTTTAATAAAAAACTTAATCCTAAGATAAAGTCGATTCTTTAAGATTTAACGGTCTAACCCACGCTGATTACATGCCTGGAATTAATTTTTATTAATTATACAACTACTACAACCGTAGTCTATTAACCTAAACATTTTATAACATAATCTCCTATTCTAATCGGCATTTAACTTTAATACTCTTAAGCTTTTCGAATTACAAACTATCTCCCGAACTAATTCGGATTTTCCGGAATTGATTCTTCTATCATTATTACTTTACCTTTATTATTAGATTCTAAAATTTCTAATCTCCGAACTAATAATTTCTCGCATATCTTCTACATTCTCAATTCTTCTTCTAAGAATTCTAATTTCGTAAATCTCAATTTGTTCTCGTTGTAATTTACAAGCTTAATTTCTTCTTTTCTATTAAACCTGCTTATTTATAAACACTTAATACAAGCTTCTTTATAACATTCTAAACATTTAGCTCTAAGCTTTCTAGTTTGGATACCAATTACATAAAAAAACATGTCAGTACTATCAAGACTGTTCTTTTTTTAACCAGCTTATGATTACATTCATCTAATGAAATCTCAGACAAATTTAAGTCTTCTTGATTACGAATCTTCACTAATTTTAAAATTGAAAATTCTTCTAAAACTTCATAATCTGAATCTTCTTGAATTTCTATATTGTCTTCTATAGATACAATGCTATAAATAGATTCATTGTCCGAGATATATTCATCTAATTGAATAAGATCTTCATTAGTACATTCTACTAAAGTACTCTTCTTATCATAACTATTAAGTCTTTTGGACATGTTCTTGCTAAATGTTCATTCACATTGCAAACATAACAACTAAGCTTATTCTTATAAGTTACATCTGTTTAAACTTTCTAATATGTTTATTCTCATCTAGATAAGGTTTTCTCTTATTAGATTTTCTAAGAAAGTATCTTTTCTTAAAAGGTCTTCTTTTTACTTTTTTATCCTTTCTATATTTTTTCTTTATGGCTTTGAAGCACCATAAGTCCGAGGAGTAAAATGTCTTTACAAAACTTATAGTCCTGTCCTTCTTAAGTTGTTTCAATCTGAATGTTACACATTTCTCTTCTAAACATCCGATTACATGTTGAATTCTATGTCCTATGCTCCACTTTTTATCTGGATATTCTTTAACCGAAGTTAATTCATTCCATTTGTCTGTGATTTCTAATCCTAATGGGCCTGGTAATTTATGAAATAACTTCCATCCTAATTCTTAGTTAAATGTATTACACGAGATTGAAACTAAATAATGATATTCATTTAAAAAAGGCTGCTTAACATATTTACCCTTAGTCCATTTGTATAGACTAAGTTGTTCTAAGTCTCTCATAGCTTTTCTTTGTACATTCATCTCGGCCCGAATTGTGGTCTCGATCCTCGTAATAAGTACTTGTATCTTATTAACAAAATTATACGGGTTACTTCCTAAGGCAACTAACTCGCTCAATTCTTCTTTCTTATCTTGTTTATAGGCTTCCCACATAGCCTTTGTACTTTTTAAAAAATGTCTCTAAATATCTATACATGTCTATGGGTTCCATATCTTGAAACTTCTAATGTAATGACCTATTATAGTGTTCTTCCATACCTCAATTACATTTGTCCATATCTCATGGATCATGAGCGGTCAAATTTAAAATTTGCGCTTTTACGTGCAGATTGGAATTCTATCTTGTTTTCTAAAGGTCTTTCGCCACCGTTAGCTACATACCTAGAGTCTTCGGAATTTCTTCATATTTATTAAATGGTCTTCAGAGGAAATCCCGCCCATAAGTAAAGGGTTCATGCTTTACGTACCTTATCAAAAGGAGTATCGTCTATGGTCTTATAAGCTTGAGTATCCATAAAATTCTTTTCACACCTTATTTCTCGAACTACTATCATTAAAATCTTCTTTAGTTACTCCTAATCTTATGTTCTTATCCGAATCATAATATAAATATTCATTTTCTTGAATTTGTTTACCTAAAAACATTTGGTCTTCTAGTTTAAGAAGTTCTTCTTTATTAAGATCCATTCCTAATTCTTTAGGATAGATAATTCTATCAATGTCTTCTCCTAATAATTCTATCTGGACATTATCTATGAAAGGTTCACTAACTGATTCATTTTCTTCACTATCCGCCTTTCTATCTCGATCATAATTAATGAATCTTAAACTAGTTCTACCATGTATGTCTTTATAAGTTAAAGATTCCGTAGGGGCAATCGTTGTCTTATCTTTTTGTTCTAAGAATTTATCCATGTCCCATTCTAGTTCTGCTAATTGTTCCGAAAAAATTCTTTTGGCTTTACCATATTTATACCTTTGCTACTCATTAAATTTACTACTTTGTCTATGTAAATTTTATATATATATATATATATATATATAATATCCAGTATTTTTAGAATAATTACATTACAGTATTTTTAAAATAATTATATTACAAAAATAAATTTAACAATAAATTGTATATACATAGTAATGTGTGTAATTTCCTCAATAAAATAAAGTACACTTAATCTTTTTCTTCAATTAGAGGCCAAATTAATTATCTTAAGGCCAAATGAATTTTTTAAGACCCAAATATTATGAAAAAAATCATTTCATTTACTAAACACATTTCAACTTATTTTCACTCTAGTCCCTAAAGAATTGAAAATTGGCATTAAGCCCAAACTTCGTTTGAAGGACCTAAAAATTCTATATTCAAATAAGGAAACTTAGGGATGGTAGTGGCCCAAGAGGGACTGGCTCGGCCCATGGGAACTGGGCCCATCTCTGTCCATGCGAATTGGAACCTAGTTCTTCCCATATAGAAACAAAACCTCGACTCCTCTCCCATAAGCGAGCCCAATTTGGCCCATGGCCGAATTGAGCTGGAGCTCGTGAAATGTTTTGAAAAAGTAATATTTTTTTGAGAATTAAAAATAAAAATGAACTATGGTATGGAAAATTTGACATTTGAAACCCTATTTTTTTTTTGGGGGCTTGGGACCGACTACTTTTACAGATGTCACGGAGTTAAAATTGTACACAAACAATTTGTTTCTTGTACAATTTTTCGTAGAACTTAAAAGTAAGAAAAAGTAAATAAGTAAATAAATTTACACAAATAATACTAACAAATTATGACGTTAGCTCTTCATGTTCAGCTAATATAGTGCCAACTTTATTTTGGATCCAAAGTTGTGCATTATCTCAGTTCTATAGACACATTAAACTCTCTAATATGTTTAGTTTATGTTTTTGACATGAAATAAGAAGAACCCTATCACCAATTACTAAAATCATACTCCAATTCTACAATTGATACTAGAGTGTTAATAGATCACATACTATAATTGAAACAAGGATAATTGTATATTTGGTCCCAAACCATTCAAAAATATTGAGATATATCCCTAACATTTAAAAAATAGCACTGAGACATCTATAATGTTTGAAAAACTTGGCATAGTAGGTCATTTATTACGAAATTGCCATTCCCTTTAAATAAAATAAAATAAAAGAAAAACAAGAAAGAAGAAAAAAATGATTAAAAACTAACCAAATGTACCTACAAAAAAAAAAAAAAGAGAGAAATGTACCCAAAAAAAATACATCTTCTTTATCAAACCTCAAAATCCAAAATCCACCATCATCCCCCAAAACCCAAAATCCACTTTGAGGCATTGCACATAGTAGTCATGGACCTCAAATTTCCATGCCAATGCTTAATGTGATTCCAGATTAAAGAACTAAACGAGCATTGAAAAAATATGTGTTGAACATTCTCCTCGGCCAAACCACAAAAGACACGTAATGCATCGATATCTAAGTATTGAAACTTATCCTTAGTAACTAATCTAAATTTCACAAATAGCTAAAGAACAAACGAGTGTTTGGGATGATACAAAGGTTCCAAACAATCGCGGCCCAGATTCATTTTAGTCTATTTTTGTCTCGAAGAAATTATATGCGTGAGCAATGCTTAAATCGACTCTGATTTCGTTGAACAATCCGAAGGATAACAGATCGACGGATCCTCTTTGTAAAATCCAGCGTCGAATATTTTCTTGAGTAGTAGCGAATCCGATTTGCTAGGCGTCCACTCTCATGCTGAATTTCCTTTAAGATACACATCGTTCACACATGATCTACATCGAGTCTTTTTTTTGGTGTATATTCCACAACATTTTGGCAAGTAGCGCTAAATTCGAGCTTTTATGTCATCGAATCCAAGCTCGCCTTCACTCTTCTCAAGAAACACATTTCATTCCAAGCTACAAGCAATTTTATGGCTTGTTTAACCTACAATAAAACATTTGTTTGTTTGAATCGCAGCTTGGAGTTTTAGTCTCATTTTTGGGGTTTTGATAGTAAGCGAATAGCACTTGAAATGTTAACTCCATGGATGAAACATCCAAGGTTTAACAAATTCAACTATTAATGATTTTGGATAGATTTTGGGTCTTTAGGGATGGAGGTGGATTTCTGATTTTGAGGTTTGATAATGAAGATGATCTCTTTGTTACTTTTTATTTTTTTGGAATACATTTGGTTAGATTTCAAATATTATTTTTTTATTTTTTTCTGGTTTTTTTTTTGTTTAAAATGCAATTTCGTCTTAAAAGACGCACCATGCCAATTTTTTTTAAATATTGTGGATGTCTAGTACTATTTTTTTAAGGTTAGGGACCAAATATTCAATTATCCCCTAAAACTATTGGGTATTGATGCCTATTTTGTCTCCACCATCGTAGTATATCAAATAAACATCTATCTTCTTCATCTAACATACTAAGCATGTCATGAGAAAAATACTTAGCTAACTCTAACGCTTGTCTCTACTACACCGCTTTCTCCATTCATAAGACGGAAGAACTAGCTTGTTGATTTTTCTTAACTAAATTACAGGTAACTCCATAAATCGTTATCATCATTTGACAAACGAAAAGGTATTGGTACATGGGGTTTTCAAATGTTCCTACCGGTATTTTCTACATAAATTTTGTAGATCGATCTCACATAAAGTTTTTTCTAGATTATCGTACGTTGGTGGATTTCTGTAAATTAATTTATTTGAAATTTCTGACACGGTCTATTTTGTACCTTCTAAATGTAATCTAGAATCTATAATTAATGCTAACGAAAACAACAAAGGCAGTTCTTCCTAATATTTTCTAAACTTAATCTCTATTGCTATTACAATATTAGAAAACATTGAAATTTTTTATATCTATTAAAATTATTGGTAATATAATAAAAAGGATTGAGAACTAATAGACTAGTCGGATAATATACGTATGAACATGTGTTTGTGGCATCGAAAAAAAATTTCAAAAATTTTCTCGCATAGGATGAGATTATGGAAGTTGCTGTCGGATTTCCCAATGTTGGTATGTATGACAAGACCCGGACTTAGACGTGACACTGCTCTATTCAACTTGTATTGAACTCCTAATCATATTCTAGACTGTGTGAGTGTCGGTTGTTATAATAGGCAATAATACAATGTAACCTTCACATGATTCAATCATTAAATAAGTACAGATCCTTCTATGGCTTAAGTCTGTACAGAAACATTTTGTTGCAAGGCAATTTTCTACACAGTTCATCAAATACTTGTTTTCGAACCTATGAGACAATAGTATAATTTATAGTATACCTAATTTTTTTCCAACTGCTGGTCTATATATTTGAATCAATATTTGACAATTAAATTAAAATGTAACATACACAATGAACATGAAATAAAATGCAACCAAAATCAAAATTTAATTATTGCGTTAATCTTTCTATTACGATATTATTAGGCGTAGTATAGTCAAATGTGAACTGTAAATTATAGATTCTCAATTAAATTCTCTAAGATTACTCATTAAAATATTAAAAATACTTGTTCCAATTGTAAGGGTAGTCAATTACTTTAAATGCAATTATTTTTATATGCATTATCAATATAATGTATAGTAGCAGCTATGTATCATTATGATTTTTACGGACTATAAGCTTGAAGTAAATGATAGAACACGAGAATATTAATTTAAATATGTATTCTTTATTTTTTAGGGTAATTAGCTCATTTCGACCCTAACGTTTTCTTTCATTGTGCAAAAGCATCCTTATCGTTTAATTTTGACATCCGAGTCCCTAAATAAATGTTTCTTTGCGGAAAAGGTCAATGCCATCCATATCTATTAACATTTACCGTTAAAATTACCAAAACGGTTCATTACACGCCAAATAAATCAAAGCGATATGGAAGATTTACGCAAAAAATAGTTAACGATAGGGACATTTTGCATACATAAATATTTAAAGTCAGATTTTGAGCCATCTTCTTCCAACAACTATAAAATTTCACACAAACAGATAAAATCACATATATTGTAATATTACACTTAAACATTGTGAAGAAAACTCATACACATTACAAGAACTTGACACATCCAAACAAATGTATGTTGCCATATATGCATTCGTGCATAATACATTTTGCAACGATAGGGACAAAGTGTGTCACAATGGAGATAGTACCTAGTTCGCTTAGATCCAGGAATGCTATGAAGAACAATTATTAAATTTTCAAAAAGAGAAGAACTTGTTCAATTTTAGAACGTGTTATTTAGCTTTTGTGTGTGTAATATGGCTTATTGAAGTGTTTAGAATGTATTTTTTGGCATACATTTATTTGGATGTGTTATGTTCTTATAATGTGTATGAGTTTCTTTCACTATGTTTAAGTCACTTACAAAAAAAATACACATTTGTGACAAAAAAATGTTTGTAAGCTTAAATAGAGATTTTGTTGCAAAAATAATTTAGCGACAACAAATTGTTTGTTGCGGGAATTGTCGCATTATAAGCGCCATAGAATGTATTTTGTGACAACTATCAGTCACTCGTTGCATAAGAATACTCGCAACAATTTTTATTCGACACAAAAAGTATGAAATAGCAACAACCTATTTGTCGCCAGAATGTCGTCGCAAAGCGTAGATGTCGCGAAAAATGAAAAAGGCAACAAGTCAATTAATCGCAACTATTATTCAAAAAAAAAATTGCAATGAGAAATGTTTGTGGCGAAAAATATTTTAAAAGTATAACGTTTGTTACATATTCTATTTTGCAACAAAACATGCTTGTGGTCATATACATTTTATAAAGTCATGTTCGTAAGTGATTTACTTTACAATGAGATTGATTCGTTGTATAATATATTTTAAGATATTCAATGTTTATAGTATAATTTATTATGTAAACTTGAGTTGTGTGTATTGTTAAATTAATTCAGCAATTTAGAGTTTATCGCATCATCATTTGTGCAAGAAGTATAGTTGTTGCCTAATTTATTTTGTGACTATTTATATATATCGCGCATATTATATTTTTACAACATATAAAATTGTTACAAATATTATTTTTTGTGACAATTGATATTCGTTTATATGACATATTGTGTTTGAAATTGAATATATTACGCAACATAGAGAGCTTGTCATCGTATCGATGTATAGTTGTGAAATTTATTTATCTTTATTTATATATATCGTGTATTCTATTTTCAAAAATAAAATTGTTGCAAATAATTTTTTTGACAATGAATATTTGTTTATGTGACAATTTATATTTGTAGTTGAATTTATTTTGCAACACAAAGAATTTATCGCATCAACATTTAATGGAACACTCTATAATATTTATTCTTTAATTTTTTTATATATATAGCATATTCTATTTCACAACATGTAAATATTATTTTGTGACAATATGAATTTTCATTGCATAATAATTTCAATAACAATAAATTTCAATTTCTTGCATCGCTTGATAAAATTATTACAAAGATACATTTATTTGAATATTTTGTCCATGAAAATAGAGATTTTGTTATAGTGAGTGTAATATTACAATATATGTGATTTTATCTATTTTTTGAAATTTTATAGTTATTAGAAGAACAAGACCCAAACTCGGCTTTAAATATTTGTGTTGCACAAAGCGTTCCTATAGTTTACTATCTTTGTGCAAATCTTCCTTATAGTTTGATTTATTTGCATTAATAGAACCCTTTTTGACAATTTTAACAATTTTAAAGGTAAATGTTAACAAAAATGGGCGGGTGAGACCTTTTCTACAAAGCGTTTATTTGGGGACCCGAGATGCCAAAGTTCAAGCGATAAGAATGCTGCACAATAAGAGGAAAGCGTTAGAGACAAAATGTGCTAATTACCTTCTTTTTATTGAATAAAGCGATAGTGTTAGAACGAAGAATGTTTCCTAGAATATGATGTATACTTTAGTTGAAGATACTTTTGTACAAACTTGGTGAAGTGAACACTTTCCACGAAGCTAATTAAGCACGGACACTCACCACTTGGCTAACCCGAGTCGCCTTCGTGGTGCATGTTGCATGTGAATACATCCCACTTGATTAGATTAGAACTAGAGCTGGAGTTGCAATCGAGAGATCCAAAGTGAAGTTGGGCTTGATTATGCCAATCGAGTATTGCAACATGAAGTGTTGTGTTACTAGTGTTCCCCGTTGTTCCGGTCCTCTAGTTTTTACTTTTATCTTTAATTTTAGTTCATCTAAAAAAGAGTGTTGTACAATTTTAGAGTGCTCGAGAAATGTTGAAGTCTCATGAGTGCTTTACAAACATCATACTATCTTCTTCAATGACATGGATTAAATACATTGAATGTACTTATCTATTTCGCCAAGAGAGTGCCATATGATGGTTGTGATATATATTCGTGCACTTTCAATCGTGTTAATGGGATGTAAAATTCAAATCACTTGTGAAACACGAGCTATTAATCGTAACCTCATGAACTCGATCGTCAATCGATTATTTTCAAAACATAACTTATAAATACAAGGTAGTAGTATTGGACCAAGACAAACATTATAATGTTGTCCAATTCTTCTTTGATATATCACCAATACACAATTAATTATAGTAAAAACCATAAAACACAATCCATATTACACACTGCAGACGCGTAGGCGGCACGCACACATTTTATTGAGTACACAATAAGAAAGCATATATATCAATGCTTAGTCTCAAGGTATCTTTTTGGCATCAATGAAGGAAGCCCGTGCAAAGGAATTGGATGAGAACATCTTCATTCGGCCTTGTAAGGAATTGATGTATACATACACAAATGAAATTAAAAGTTCAATTCCTTTAATTTGGATCAACTTTGCACTTAGAAGGTCGTGATAGAAGATTACCTTTGATGAATATCTTGAATCATTGTTACTCCCGATTAGTGGGGTTCGATCTTCAATACACTGGTATCTAATTGTCCACCTCAATGATAATCCATTGACGCCGAGAATAGATCACGGACTTCGACCCATCAAGAATGATGAAAGCGGAACCTTTTGGGAGAAGTTGATTGTGTTGTCTTTTTCATGTACTAGCAAGTAATGAAAAATAACTCTTGTGATTAACTGCATGTGGCTCAGATATATAGGTAGGGCTCCA
>CM042673.1:14748830-14795464 GCA_023638005.1 Forsythia suspensa
TTTAAATTTTTTAAAATTTTAAAAGTTTTTTTTTTCCAAAAAAAATTAAATTGGGAAAATTTAAAAAACTTTAAATTTTAAAAGGGCAAATAAAAAAATTTTTAAAAATTTGAAAAACCCCCGGGAAAATTTAATTTTTTTTTACAAAACCCCAAAAAAACCCCCCTTTTTTAAAAAATTTTTTTTTAAAAAAAAAAAAAAAAACAAAAAAAATTTTTTTTTAAAAAAATTATTTTTTAAAAAAAATTTTTTTAAAAAAATTTTTTCAAAAAAAAATTTTTAAAAAAAAGGGTTTTTTTTCCTTTTTTCCCAAAAAAATTTTCCCTTCCCGGTTTTTTGGGGAAAAACATCATCGACTTGGATTTTGTTTGTTTGCTTTGGGTTTTTCCAGATTGGGCCTTGGATCCTTTTTCGAAGGTCCTTTTGATTCTTAGTGCCCTTAGAGGTATCAATTGCCAAAATTTGCCCATTCCCTTTGTTTATATTGGGCTCTTGCCTTTTAGCATTTAAAGAACTCGTGGGTTACATTAATCTTATTCATGTTGAAGTTCATAATGAATCCAAAAACTATCGGCGGACCAGGAAACCAAGTCAATCTCACCATGGTCCATGGCATAACCCAATTGGTTTATTTTTCAATATAACCAATCATCTTCAACATGAGCACCGATCAAGATCCTTCTACCATCATACATCTGATAACTTTTTAGATGTCTCATACCGTCAGCCAACTTTTCATCATACAACTCCTTGAGATGAATTATAATGGTATAAGCATCCATACCCCGCTTTTGTAAATCAGTGACATTCCGCAAGCATCACACATGTTAAAGTTTTATCGCGGTGTTTATTATAAGCCCCGCACTTTTTCTTTAGCCCCAATAGGAGTCCGTGGTTCCAACATATCCAATTTTTTCATGCTTTGAACAATTTCAAATTTGCCAATCCAAAAAATTTGGCCCAAATTTGTTTGCATCCAATACCTCTCAAACTCATATGGTTACTCATGATTCAAATCGAAATAACAAGAGAAAATTAATTAAATATAGAAAATTAATTTAATTATGGACTTAAATTAAATTAATTAACCCCACCGTTAAATTAAATTAATGACCTCAAATATTAATCAATAGAACCTTAGATTCCCAATTCCTTTTGTTTTATTAGAACCTGAGCGACTCAACAAGCCCCAATAAAACATCCGTTAGATATTAATCAATCACATCTCTATGTGATTCCTAGATCATCAAGTAGAAAATTTATTGTCACACATCTTATGTGTTTTACTTGATTGTGCCCAAAACTTTATTTCATTGAGCGACTCAACAAAAATAAAATTCTAGTTAAATTCGACCCATTGTTCAAACATCGAATGTTTCATGTGGTAAACATATCTAGAGCGAAAGCCCGAGCGACTCAACAAACTAACATCGATAATAGACTCGATTTTTCACTATAACAATGGAAGGCACGTTGATTAACCATTTAATACTTAATTTAATTTTTGATAAAGAGGGTTTGTCTCATCACATTTATGTATATTAACCAACATTCAACATGCAATCAATCATACATAATTATAAGTGTGGATGATTATGGACTTTATCTATCTAATTTTGAGCCAAAAGAAGATTAGTTGGTCAATTCCTGGGACGTTGCATTCATTCATCGAATGCTAAATGCAATCATCTCCATCTTCCCGAACCGTATCCTATACTAGTTGCACGCAGCCATGATCAATAGACACGCAGCCCATAATAAATAAATAACTGAAAATCTAATTAAATAAACAATAGGCCAAGCCCATTTAATTAAATAATAGGCTCGCAGCCTAACCAACAATAAACAGAATAATTAACCATACAACCAATCACATGGGTTTAGTCCATAATCATCCACTAAACATTCATTTTAATATCTAATATTAAAAATATATTAATTTCTAAATTTGCAAGCTTTGATAAAAAGTCTAAAACCTTTAGACATTTTGGAACGAACTAAACGGAATTGAATAATTAATCTAATTAATTACTTAATTTTTCAACAATAAAATTAATCCAATTAATCAATTAATTTTATTAATAAAGGGATTTTTTCAAAAATTATTTTATCTTCCAATTTAAAGTCATACCCAAATTGAAGATAAAATTAGTATATGGTCAAAATTGTAATTTTATAAAGTAAAGTCAAATTTAATCCCAAAAATTCAAAATATGATTTAAAACGATTTTAGTCAATTTTGAATGTTTGACCAAGCATTAAAAGATTTAATATTTTCAATTTTCCAAAAATTAAAAATTACATCTAAGACCTTAGTTTTTTTTAAAACTTGAGGACTTATTGTGCAATTTTAAAATTTTATAATCATTCCTCAAGGTTTTAAAACAATGGGTCCTTTATTGCAATTTCTAAAATTACGAGAAGCCCCTCCGATTTTAAAAAGTTATTTTTTCATGCAATTTCTAAAATTGCATGAGATACCCTTTCATATCTATTGAAATTGGGGGGCTTTTATGCAATATCCAAATTACACAAGAGGCCCCCTCCATATTTCAAAACACGCAAACCCGGCTGGGTTTCGCGGGCCGCCTTAACGATTATCTAGCGGTGGTCGGCCGGTTAACACCCTGCCACCGGGTTTGTCGAACAACAAGGTTTTCGGTTCAACGAAAACGTTAACCGGCTGACGCGGGAAGCCCGCCAACTGTATGGTCACCGTTGGGGGGGTTTTTCATTTATAATGGGTCCGCTTCCAAAGCCACCACGACTAAATTCCTCCAAATCTGCTCCCAAATAAACCCAAAACGATTTTGATTTTAATTTTAAAATAAATTCAATTTTATTTTATCAAAAACTCAAATTAAATTAATATCATAATAACAATTATTTATCTAATTCATCAAAATAGTTTAACGAATTCTAACAAATAACAAGGAAGCTCGATACCACCGTAAGGAATTGATGGATAATGCACGGAAATTAAAAGTTCAATTCCTTTAATTCGGATCAACCTTGCACTTAGAGAGAATTCGTGATAGAAGATTACCTTTGATGAATATCTTGAATCGATTATCCGATTAAGGGAGGTTCGATCTTCAATAACAAATTGTCCAATTGTCCGACCCAATGATAATCCACAAAGAAGAATAGATCCGGACTTCCACGATAAGAATGTATTAAACAACCTTTAGAAGTTGATTGTGTTGTTTTTTTCACAAGAATGAAAACAACTTTGTGATTAAACTGTTTGTAATATATAAGGCTAACCCAGCCCCAGTTCTAATTCCAACTGAACCCATCAACAAGGCCCAATTAATTAATCTAATTAATTAATTTGGTCCAATAAGAATTAAGTCCACCCAAACTATTTGGACCTTAATTAATTCTTACAAGCCTCACATACCTAAGGTCCATATGACAAGATTTATGTCACCTTTGGCTTCAACAAGAAGAGTTATAGTGAAGTCCTCGCCCACCACCAATCTCCATCAAGCATCTTAAATTTGAATGATTTCTTCTCCTCATCTATGGCTTCAATCAACAGTTTGCCACATTTCCATCTGTCATTCACACATTAATTTCATCAATTACAAACTCATAATATAGTTAAAGGTTAACGAGAAAGAAGATCCAATGGGCACGCCGAGAAGAAAGTGATCGACTAAGACAAATACACCTTGTTGTAATTGTTAAAGATTTGGTTATTTAAATCTTTCACAAAATTTAACAACTAACATAAAGAAGTCGCAAAAAGAATTCATGTGCTATTTATGTCATGTTAAAATTTCATACCTTTTGAGGTCTTATTTCTAGTTTATGTGCATAATTCACACGAATTAACTTATAAATTGCAAACTCTTAATTAAATTATACTATTTCTTTTTAAAGTTAAATATAGTTAAGAGTTCAAAAAAATAAAGGTTAAGAGGGTGACGTAATTTTGCCTTACAAGTTAAAAGAGAGGGAGTTTAACTAAAATCAACACGACATCATTGTTTTGTTTTAGATCTTTACTAAATCTTTCAATGAATTGAATAAGATGATAAAATGGATCCATGTACTTATTCAATCACAAATTTATTGCAACGTGAAAATTCGATAAAGATTAATAGTAAAAGCTCAAATTAGGTGGTGGACGTGGGCAATACCTTGGGTGTACCTCCATGGGATTATGGAGCCAACCTTTCCATATTCACCTTCATGAAGTGGTTTTTTCAAAGAGTTCACGAAATACAATTAAATGATCAGTGACCTCTATTTGGGCAAACAACTTACCAGTTAGCCTAATCATCTCTTTAACAATGCAGATATATGCACTTACAAGTTACAGATACTCAATTCATCGACTCATTATATAGCTGAGGCCTAGCTGCTTCACTCCAGCCTGATATTTTTTCAATTATTGGGAAAATTTCATAATTGGTCCTCAACCTATTAACTGTGTAGCAACTTGGTTTGTCACGTTTTATTCATTACAATTTTAGATGTAATTTCAAAAAATGGACCCATTGAAAATAACACTCATTATTTGTCACACTTTTTATTCATTACATTTTTATATTTGACTCTAAAAGATGGTCCCATTGAAAATAGCAATCATCATTATTCAACAATAAATAATTAATCGAAGCTTCTTTTGAATGCTCGTTTGAGCTTTAAATATGGTGGCTGTTTGAACACACCAATCTTGGAGTGTGAAGCCTTTGAATTTTACACGATCGAATTGATTGTTTGAGCTTATTGGGCATTGATATCATATTAAAACTAATCATATTGCTTTACAAGGTCAATCTTTTAACACGAGTACCACAAACCTTGTACATTGGTAAGTAACTTTATACTTAATCTTGGATATTTACTTAACATGTCCTTACAAAATGGTGGCTCATTGAGAAAACAACCTTGAAATTTAATGCATCGCTCGCTTTGGTTTAATAGACTCTAATACTATTAAACATTCAAAGTTTGATCTTAACATGTCAATCTTATTAAATAAATAACAAATTTTTGTGTGTTAGTTAATATTTTCTAGTGGTAGCAAAAAAACATATTCTTCTTCTTTGCCACCATAAGTGGAAAAGAAAATGTTTTCTAACCAAATAAGATAAGGTTCAAATACTTTTGATTCTGCAAAACAAAATTTGATTGATCAAATCATCAGCCAGGATTAAGACAGTCTTGGTCCCAACAAATCAAGGACAAGAACATTGTCATCCCCATCCACACCAGACCAGTTTATACCAGGTATACCAATTACCATGCACCTACAACAAATGAATAAACAAAAGAAAACAATCAATATACAAATTTTAAAAAGTACACCTTCAACCAATTATAATTCCAGTGTCGTCTTGGGGGTGGGTGATTCAAATTTTAAAAGTTTAAAAATAAAATTATATAAAACAGAAGAAAACGAATATCCTATTGGTTTTGGACGATCTTTTACAACACAAAATTCATCTATAATAAATTCTACATCTATATTTACCTTAAACAAAGTACAAAACAAAAGTCAGCACCACACCATCTTAACACAAAAATCATAATCTAACAAGACATTCCAATTAGTTGTTTGTGGAATAGATCCCAAATATTTTAAAGAGAAAAAGTTGTTTAAAAGTATTTTAGGTTTTAATAAAAGATGCACCAAATATATGTCATTATCACATTCTTTTTGAAAAAGAGAAGGAAAAAAAAGTTCATGCAATTTGCTAACTTACCCAGTTGCAAGAAATTGTTTAGGGCTCTTCTAATTAACCTCTTCAATTTTATCATAATCCCCGATTTTTTTCAATTATGCTCTAATACATCCAATTTAACCTCAAATTAATGGTGGATTGAGTTGAAAATCTGGATTTGTCTCGGGACCAACCCTACTAATCCATGCAAATGCTTGCAAGTTCTCAAATTGGCCATTGAATTTGACATAAATTAAATATGTTTACCATTAAACACAAGAATTACAGCTCAAATAATTGATTAGATTTCAAGAAAATGCAAAATAAGTAGTGTAATTTTGGGAGAAAAGAGTTTTTAGGGTTTATGGGGTTGAGGTTTTAAAATGGGGAAGAAGTCGAAAGTGAGTTTGGATTGTCCGAAAGTTCAAAGAATTTTCACACAAATAACCTACGATTTGATAACAATTACACGAAACATATATGTATCATATATTGCAAAATACTAGTGTTGTCTTTTTCTTTATAATTAGTAATGTTATTTTTAATAACACTTAATACAATAACTAATGCTAAATAAATGATAGTCATTGTAATCTAAGATTGGGATCTTTAATTATGGGATAACTTTTCAATCATCCAAATATAACTTGATATACCCAATACAAAAAATAATTCTTAAAAAAAACACACGGATATTAGTGAATTTTATTGAAATTAGTAAATTTTATTGAAAGAAGAAAAACTATCTTCTCCGAACGACGATCTTCAACCAATAATAAGTAAAGGTAAGTTTCATTTTGATTCATTTCCGTGATCGTGAATATACAAGAAGATGATATGATTTTTGTTACTCTTCCATAACCCATGATTAATATTGTTTATATGTCTATATGTTACATGATACTCAATGCGGTTAAATGATAATTTGTGACTTTATGTTGCATTTATTGCTACGTTTTGTGTATCGAATGTAATCTATACAAAATTCATGCATGATTATATGTTACAATATTAAGTTTTATGTTGCAATGTATGTTACATTCAATGTTTAGTATTTGATGTTACACTATCATGAATTGATTGGATGTTACATGTTTTAAATAATCACTTACATTATTGCAATTTTTGTTCCCATTTATAAGCTTCAAACTCTTGAAGAATGCGATATGAAGTTCGAAATGTTTTAGTGTCTTTACAATTAAAAATTGAGGAAAAATCTAGGTATAATACTTCAAAATTGATGACACCCTAGGGATAGCAAATAGTCGGGGGGGTTGAAGACACCTACACCCGCTTGGAGATTCTATTCAAAAGGAAAATGACGCAATTTTGGGGTTGTTTTGTATTTTGTTACGAGAATGTAGGAACATGATAAAACCGTTATCTATGCTCTTAAATCTATTTTAATTTAATTTATTAAAATAAGAAATAATATACTTTTTTTTAACAATAAATGGTTTGTAATATTAAAATTATTTCTAAATATACAAGTGTAAATTTTCAATTTTCAATTTCAATTGCATGGAAGTGGGGAGGATAATGGAAATTACTAATAATTTTAATTGGGCATAAAAGGAAATGATTTGCCCAAAACTGAGAATAAATTAATTATATTTAGTATGGGCTTGGCAGCCCTGAGCTACAGATTGCTGCCCCATCACATCCACCCATGATTATGCCAATCGAGTACTGCAACATGAAGTTGTCTGGTACTAGTGTTCCCCATTGTTCAAGTTTTGAGTTTTTACTTTTATTTTCAATTTTGAACATCGAAAAAGAGTGTTGTACAATTTTAGAGTGCTCAAGAAATGTTGAAGTCTGACATGTACTTATAAATGACATGAATTAAGTACATTGAATGTGCTAATTATCTATTTCATAAGAGATTGCCACGTGATGGTTGTGATATATATTTCGTGCACTTTCTATCATGTTAATGGGACGAAATTCAAATCACTTGTGAAACACGAGCTATTAATAGGTAACCTCAACTGAATCGTCAATAGATTATTTCAAAACATAACTTATAAATATGGTAGTAGTAGGAGGTAACAAGCATTATAATATTGTCCAATCTTTTCCAACCAAAACATAATAATTAATTATAGTAGAAACTTTCAAACGCAACCCAAATTACACACTACGAAGATAGGCGGAACGCGCACAAATTTTATTGGAGTACACATAGGAAAGCTTATACATCAATGCTTAGTCTCAATATCCTTTGTGACGTCAATGAAGTAAGCCAGCAAAGAAATTGGATGTGGAACATCTTCATTCAGCATCTCATACTCCAAGGTCCATGTGACAAGATCTATGTGACCTTTGGTTTCAACATGGAGAATTATAGTGAAGTCCTTGTACTCATCCATCAAATCTCCTTCAAGCATCTTAAATTTGATTAATTTCTTTTCCTCCTCTATGGCTTCAATCAACTGTTTTGCCTTCTTTTCCTTTCCATCTGTCATCCACACAAATTAATTTCATCAATTACAAAACTACAAACTCATAATATAGTTGTAAGAATAGCACTTTTCACTAAACTATATTACAAGAGAGAGGATCGATAAAACAAACACGCCTAGTTACTTTAGATCTTTAACTAGATTTAATAACGGTCGAGAAAAAGAACTCATGTGGTTAATTAAAATTTACTATGCTATTTATGTTATGTTATGAATTCATACCTTTTGAAGTCTCATTTTTTTATGTGCATAATTCACACAAATTAACTTCATCAATTCTATTTTCTCTTTAGATAAAGTTAAATATAGTCAAGGGTTCACCTAAAAATAAGGTTAAGAGGGTGAAGTAATTTTGTCATACAAGTTAAAGAGAGATTAGTTGACCAAAATCAAATTACGGATTTATTCGCCAATGATGTTTTTGTTTTAGATCTCTTACTAGATTTATCAACGAGTCGAAAGGATGATAAAAAAAAAAAAATCATGTAGTCAATCGCAAATTTATTGCGACATGAGAAGTCGAAAAGATAAATAATAAAAGCTCAAATTAGGTTGGTGGACGTGGGCACAACCATGGGTGTACCTCCAGTGGATTTTGGAACCAACCTTTCCAAATTCACCTTCATGAAGATCACAACCTTGTACTTTATCAGGAATTATGTTGGATACGTGGTTTTTGTTAAAGAGTTCATGAAATACACTCCCCATGCTTGAACTCTATTTGGGCAATCAACTTACCAGTTAGGCCCATCTCTTTAACAATGCCGATTTATGCACTTACAAGTTACAATTACTCAACTCTTCAACTCGTTATATAGCTGAGGCCTAGCTGCTTCACCTCCCTAATATTTTTTAATTATTGGGAAAATTTCATCACTGGTCCTCAACCTATGAACTGTGTAGCAACTTGGTCCCCAACCTATTAGTTTTGTAGCAGTAGTAGTCCTTAATCCAAATACCTAATCACTTAGTTGAGCCTGGGTGCTTCACTTTGAGCATCTCAAATGCCCGTGGATTGGTTAATAAAATTTGCCCCTGTCGGCGGGAAAAGGAAAAATATATATTGTCAAGGTCCTGCTAAATTTCAGAATTAAATTAACAACAAAATTTATATTTTCTTTATATTTCTTATCCATGTTTAGATGCGATTTTATTATTATTTAATAAAAGAAAAGATGTCTAGATACTATTATTGGATTATAGATATAATTTATTGAAGATTAATGGATTTTAATGTTTATTTATTAAATATCAATTCGGCTTTAATGAGTTCTTGATGACTATGCCCACTACCACTAAATTGTAATTTAATTATTTGGGAAGTTTTCTATTTTGCGTAATTGACTCAAATCATTTATTACTTTTGTGCCTTTTATCAAGGTTCTAAAATACGTAATTCATGAATGTGGCGAGGTGAAATATCAAAATTATAGACCTAAGCACCCTTATGGAAGCCTAGACGTCAAAATGCATTTTCAAATTTTATTTTTTGAATACTCAATTTTAAATTTTAACAACATAGTCTAGAATATAACGATTTAGAACAAAATTACAAACCTAGTTTTCAAAAACAAATAAAAATACACGAGTTTTCAAAATTAGATGCACGATGTTCAATAAAGAAAAATTAGATTTATATTAAAGAATATCATTTGAACATATCACATTCAACGTGGATCAAAATCAAAGTTGCAGGACTAATTTTAATATAATAGCCTACAATTAGATTATAAAATAACAACAAATTTAATACTTTTCAAAATTAGTAAACAACTACCACAAACATAAACATAAACACAAATTACTTAATAATTTTCTACAATTTGATTAACATACCAACATAGCTTAATTTTTGTCTAACTCTTTATCGAATTCTAAAAGCTCTTCTTCTTCATCTAACTCAACTTTCGTGCCATTCGATACAAAATCATTTTCCGGCCTTTTATTTCATCTTGAGCATTTTAGCACCTCTTGTAATTTTTAAAAATGTTATTTTGGTCCAATCGAAAATAAATATAAAAAGAGGCTTGATTGCTCTAATTGTGTTATGCGTTATTATTCGCCCGCTCACCTAATTGCGCTTTTTTGTATATTCTCATCTATTCGCTTTTAGTTAACAAAAAGAGTTGGTCGTTTTATTTTACCAAATGCCACACACGCTTTGCAAACGATCAATTTAGACGGTAGACAAACATTTTAGAATACTGTTTTATAATTATCAATTACCTGATCTTTTTCTATTATCCTTTTTGTCTTTTATCATAAGCATATTTTGCTATATCAGGAGGTAGTTTGTGGATGAATTATTTAAGTGACGTATTTAATAGTTATTAAGTCAAGTAGATATTTTGTCCCTACAGAATCCTTATCATATATGACTCGCAGACTGTCACACAACATATTATATTGAGGGTTGGCCCAAATTCCAATGTTGTTGACTTGGGGCAGAAGTTAGTAATAAAGCTTCCACCCATTTGCGCTATAATTGAGTTAAAAATAATATTCAGATACAGTTCATTATATTTTCCAATTAAACAATAATATCTCTGTAAATTTCACCTAATCACTTTATTATAATATATATTGAGAATTATATAATTTAACCCTATTGATCGAGAAGAAAGTATCAAAAGAAAATATATATACATGAAACATAAAATTTATAAAGTTCGTTTAATGAAAACTACTTTTTCTCTCCTCCCTACAAATAATTCACTTTATTGAAAAATTGTTTACAAGAAAAATTAAAACCATCAAACGCTCTCTCACCCGGCCTCCAACATAACAATATGTCCTCTAAACTGTCCTCTATGAAAGGCAATAATTAGGTCGATCTATACGATTCTCAAAATAATAATTAAGTTCCACAACTTAATAATAAATATGTTCAAAACTTATTATTATGCACTTGTTTAGTAGAGCTTTTAATAGATTTTGATAAAAATTTGATGAAATTTGATATTAAAAGTTGAAAAGTTGGATCCTATAAATGTGTGATAAAATTAATTGTTACATTGACCAATTTTTAATGATTTTTAAGCTCCACTTTGTCGGACTCATATTCAACAATTGACTTGAACATTGTATTTAGTAAGTGAATTGCTAATTTAAGTTGGGAGTCACTTTGAACAGTTGAAATCTAAACAAAATACTCTATAAATAAAAATAAAAGACAAACATTACATAAGTTTAAAAGTTAAGGCTTCCTAATTTAAAAATGCATTTAGTAATCGAAATATTAAACATTCTCAAGTATTCCATAATTTTTGAAATTAAAAGCAATAGTTACAATTTCATTTTCCTTAATATATTAATAGTTATTTATTATTTTTTCTTTGTCACAGATTTTATTCATTACAGTTTTAGATTTGATTTTAAAAGATAGGCCCGTTGAAAGCAATCATTTTCAACAATAATTCACAAAATGATAAATAAATAATAACATCGATATCTTCTAGTGCTTACGATTAATATATTTTCTAATTGTAACACATTTAAAGATTTTAAAAAATTCTTATTTATCATCATATATAATAAAATGTCAATATTATGTTTGTATCATTTACCTTTAACGCTTTCAAAAAAATAGTGACTATTTGAATATACCAATCTTGGAACACAAATATTTATTTGAGCATTATTGCATGTTTGATAGTGCTTAAATTAATTTTTAATTGTTGTAAAAGGCCCATGAAAATGTGGTAATAAGGAATGACGAAAATGTGAAAAAAATATTTAATCAATTTGATAATTTAAGCTTAGACAAACAAGCTTAAAATTTAATTGATTGTATATATATGATTGATGGATATTGATATCATATTAAGGCCCATCTTAAAAGTCAATTTTGAAGTAGAACGCAAACCCTTCTATGTTGGTTAGCATTTTTATACTTAATTTTACTCTTAACACGTCTTCAAAAATGGTAGCTAGCTCATTGAGAACACAATTGAAATTCAAATGTTTTTTTTTTTAAACAGATAATCATTCGTTTGAACATAAGGTTTTGAAACCTAGTTTGATCTTAACATGTCAATCTTATTAAGATATACAATATAAGTTCTTATATTTAGTTAATTTAGTCTTAATTAGTTGTGGATTATACCATTTGTCTTTTCAAGATGCCATTATTCATTTGAGAATACCAATATTAAAATTAGTACTGCTTTTAAGCTTTAAACGGACTAAATGGTTAGTTTGAGCTCAATTGCACAACGATCGTAGGAGACAATCAATAGGTTTAGTCAGGTGTCTACGATGAATTTACCCTCATCTCAATAGATATTAGGATTTTTTACATGGTAGAACAAGTTGTGTAGTTATACGCAAAGAATATGCCTATATTTTTATGACATATCTAAGGTGCCCTAAGTTTATTAGGTTCACAACAGTAGAGTAAATTAATTCAATAAGTCAACTGAAATGAACTTAATTACACGATAAAAATAAATTATATAGATTTTATTATGTAGTGTTAAGTAATAACATACGGGTATATACTTGACAATATAGGTGTCCAAATTGCAATTTTTGTTCACGTTTCAGTACTTCTGAACTGATGTGTGAGCTGAGTTTTGTGTCACAGATAAAATACGAGTTTATTATATATGTTCATTGACACTGGCTTTATATGGAAGGTATTGGATAATGTTCATTGAGGGACACCCCCTTAATTATATTTATACTAATTCTAAAAGTTTAAAATGAGAAACATTTTTGGACGATATTACCTCTCAAATAACTCATAATTCCTAAAATATCTTTCAATTAATATAATTTATTTTGACTTTAATTTAAACTATTTAATACTATATAAATATTGTATTTTGATCATTAAAAGTGATTTGTCTCTTTAAATTCCATTATATATTATTACCCTCAAATAACTCATAATTCCTAAAATCATCTTTCAATTAATATAATTTATTTTTTTAATTTAAACTATTTAATACTATATAAATATTGTATTTTGATCATTAAAAGTGATTTGTCTCTTTAAATTCCATTATATATTGTAATTAATGAAAATAAATAAAATATATTAATAAAATTTTAATATATTGAAATTATTATCTTTAATTTAAACAATCAAATAATAATCTTATTATGATTTGAGTTTAAGAAATTCCTTCATCAACATAAAAAACAAGATGAATTTGGCTTTGATTTTTTCTTATTATTGATTCATACATTTGTTATCCGTCTTTGTTTTTTATTATGCCAAGAATATTTTTTTTTCTAATGACAATTTTTAATCTTTGATAATTAGTTTGATAGTAATGTAGTAATAATGGATGTGTTAATTTTCCATGAATGATTTACTAATTTTAAGAATATATATGATGGTAATATTGATTTTAAATTTTGATTTCTATATCTTTTTTTTGATTTAGAATATTTGTTCGATGTAAAATGTTAATTATTGTAGTATTCTTGATAACAAAGGAATTTAAGCTCGAATGATGTTTTATGTCATTTTGGCAATTAAACATATATTTATTGTGAAGAACGAGTTGAACAGAATTTTGATTTAACTTTTCAAGATGCTGGAGGAAAATAACTTGGATAAAGAACATGTTATGTATAAGGGGTAAATATCGCATAATAAGTGATTTTATGTGATGAGTTAAAATCATTTTCAAATATCCGATTGTTTTGAATTTTCTTAAAATTTAATAACTTATATGGAATTACGGAAAGAATGCATGAAGAAAAAAAAACCCATTAATTTATGGGTGCATTAAAACCGAATGGATATTGCAATATAAATTTCTTTTTATCTTATGTCAAAGAATTTTGAGATTTTTTTTTTAGAAATAATTACCTAAAAATGCTAAATATTTTGTTTTGTGGCTTTTATAATGATATAAATGTAAAATCAATAAAAAAACTTATATCTACTATTTTCATGTATTTTAAATTTGATACTAATTTTCATAAAAAAAAGTTACCTTTTTCCGATATTTAGATATGCTTTAAAATATAATTAAAAGAATATCAATAATCTTTCAAACTTAATATTCACGAGGTCGTGTATTTTTAATGAACCACATGTTTTACCAAGAAGTTTGAATATAATTCCAGTTGGTCATAATCATTATTTAACTTATGATTGAAAATGAGTTTCATTTAAGTGTTATATTTATCGATAATTTTAAAATAAAATAATCATAATATTATTACAAAATCACATGCAACACGTTATTCTTAACTAGTACTAATCTAAAAGGGGCTTAAAGGGAGAAATATTTTGGACAAATATACCCTCATTAATATTTTATATTTTCTAAATTGTCCTTGAGTTAATATTATAATTAAAATCATAATTTAACATTTATAACCACATATAGTCTTTAGAAGTTGAAAAGATTAAATCTCATTTATTATATTTAATCTATACTATATTTCTAAAAAGGGATAAACATTTTGGACCAAAATATCCTCCCTCATATTTTAGATTTTCCAATTTGTCCTTAATTAATTTAAAATACCTTTTAAAATGTGTTCAATTAAATCTTAATTAAGGCATCTAAAATTCTCCACATATCCATCTATCATCATCTTTCATTTCATAAATTGAAATATAATTAATTGAAAACACTAGCCTCCAACTCTAACTATCACTCATCACTTCAATTCACTATTGTATCAATTTATTATGAGTGGATGTTTTTCGAACAATAAATTTAAGATCATAAACAAAATTGTGAATGGACAATGGATCATGAAAATTTGAAAAATTGCTGCATGCCTATTAGGTAAAGTTCAATTATTATTACCAAAAGACCTAATTATCTTAAAATATATGTTGATATTGGTAGCTCAATTGCCACCGCAATTTTTGGCCCGCTTTAAAAGATAAAGGAGGGATTTCTTGGTGGAGGCGCAATGGAAAGGAATTGTTTGGAGAAATTGTTTTGGTGTCAAAAATTTGTCAAATGGAGAATCACTTTACAACATTTATTGATAATGCCATCCAAAAAATGTTTTCCCTAAAGATGAAAATGAAAATGAAGATAAATTATGGGTTTTATTGTGAATTTTATCATCTCGAAGTTTATGATTTTTTCAATGATGATGAAAATGGTGAGTAAAATGGAAAACTTTTGAACACTTTACATTTGATTTTCACACCATATTGAAAAACAAGCCTAATAATATTTAATCTCTAAAATTAAAGAATCTTTAGAAAACTAACATCACGAACAGCAGTTGAGATCTATATTTTTTAAGGTTAAAGGCCTAACTTTTGAAGTACCCATTGTTTTTTAAATTTATAAGCAAATTGACAATTTTGTAATATTTTAAATTTTAATTAAAGTCCGAGAAATCGATGGAATGTTGGATAGATAAAAAAGAAATAACTATCAAACTTTTTATTATTTAAAAATTTTAAAAAAAATAAATTTATGATTTTATTACAATATAATATCACGCAAAAGCACATATTTTTAACTAGTATGTATCAAAAGTGAATTCATTAAGTCAACACAAAATATTTCAATAGTCTCTAACTTGGACAACAAATCATACACTAAAATATATACTCAACTACAATATGTACATGAGTGTCATCTTATATATAGTAAATATGATCGATCATGAATAATAATGTGAACAAGATATATAAATGATCCAAACCTAGACGTTAGATAATCATATCATATGACAAAAACGTTTGTATGAATCCGATTCATTGAGACTAAAATCAAATGTCTCTTGCCAAACATTTCTTATCAAGTATATGCGTATAATATCATGTATAAGGTCACGGTAATCCGTACTAGTATGTATTGCATAATAACATGAGAAATTCTCACACAACATGTACATATGGAACACAATATT
Source organism: Forsythia suspensa (assembly GCA_023638005.1). Classification (NCBI taxonomy): domain Eukaryota; kingdom Viridiplantae; phylum Streptophyta; class Magnoliopsida; order Lamiales; family Oleaceae; genus Forsythia; species Forsythia suspensa. Next base: position 14,764,822 of record CM042673.1, read on the forward strand.
CTTTGAATAATTAAGTCTTTGTTTAGTGGATATGTTGACATGTTGTTTCTCTAGGTCTGCACTTAAAAGTAATTACGGATTCTATACTTCTACAGAATTATCACAATATAGTTTTAAAAAGTAACAAGTGGAGTCAACTACGCGTCTACATCTAATACTGAAACTAATTTGGCAGACATAATACATAACAAATAACCTCATAATTAAATGCCATATACCACGTCTCGAAGAAGGCTTAAGTGCTGGACACGTTTCCACAAAACATTCATTGTATAATCATACAAGCATATTCACTTTTGATTTTTATTAAAGCTTTGTTCGATATCAATTTTAATTTTGATAAAAACCAAGTCAAAAGTCAATAATTAATTTTAACTACAATTTTTATTGACTTCACAACTCAACTACACACTTCATCAACTTTTATAAAAATCGATTTTAATCAAAATTAAACACACCCTAAACATACAACCTAAAGAATTATCGTCACAAAATTTAATTATATCTTGCATGTTGATAAATGACATGTCAACATAAGATAATTGTCATCGCATCTAGTTAAATCAAGAGTGTTGATTCGCTAATATCTCAACATAGGATATTTGCTTCCCATAATCTTACTAAGTCAAGAAGGTTGGTTAACTGACACTTTAAACATGACCTTTAGTTTTCTAGCTAGGAAACACAGTGACGAGCCATTTGGAAGATGGCCAGAGGCCCTAAAAATTTATTTATTTTAATTTAAAGAAGGGCAATTGGACCAATTTTTTTTGAGGAGAATTCAAGGTTGGTCATCTTCATTATCTGGACCTCCAAATTATACAGTTCAAAAATTTTTTTAGATCACATGACCAAACAAAAATATATTTATGCCCATGTGATTAAAAAGCTAGTACTTTGGAACCGAAAACTTCCCCCTCTCTGTCTAACTAAAAAAATCTCTCACTATAAACATTTGTTCCCCTCACCAAAATCTCAACGGCAAAGGTAATTTTTTTTTAATTTTGGTGACACTTTACTATTTTTGAAGTATTTGAGATACTTGTATTTTTATCATTAATGTCGTTTATTTTTCTTTGTTTTTCATTTGTTGATCATGTGATTGTAATAGGTTGTTTAGATTTGTTATCATGTATTGTACTTTTGAAAATATTCGATATATTGTTACTCTTCAAGTATTTGAGTTGCTAGACCTTTTGAGTTAGGGTTTTCTATTATAATATCATATTTGCCCCATGAAAAAATCACAATATTATTCGGGTTTCATATATATGCCATACTATTAATAACATTTCGAGTTAAGATTGAATGAAAAAGTTGTGATGCTGTACTTGTTAAGAGTTAAGATTTTGTCAAAACATGCAATTTTAGGACTGTTTGTAATACTGATTTGCGAGAATCCCACGGTCAATACTCTCGATATACTCCCTTAATACCTCGTGGCTGGAAGCGCTGATGGCAATAATAATACTGAAAAGGGTGATCACATGGCCTAAGCCCCTTCGGATTGACAATAAACGTACTGGAAAAGAAGGGTATTGCTGGTTTTCACGAAGGCTACACACATCAAACTGAAGTGAAATGTTTGATTCGAGCTGACCATTTAGACCAGTTTATTCAAAGACCTTGGGAAACAAAAGGTAAAGAGGCCGATTTCCACCTTCAAAGTCCCTCAAGACTCACCCTGGAGCAACCCACCTGGAAGAAGAGATTAGATGGAAATAACCCTCCCATTGGTGGAGTGGTAGGGAGGACCGTCATGCGTGATAGTCGATCAGCACAGAAGACAAGGATTGTACACGAAAGAACTTCCGTGTGGGATCGACTGAATGCCCGGAAAATTTTACAGATCAACAACATCTGGGACGAAACTATCATTCGGGGTACATTTCCCACAATGACGCCACTGTGGTAACCACAATCGCAGCCAGTATAAAGAATTTCCAACAATTTCAACATAAAAACCCTATCCTCATTAATACCAGTATGAAGACATAAATCAAGCCCTTGAAATACACTACAAATAATGCAGCCTTACCAGGCAATCTATTCATTGTAATATACTAATATCCCCAAAAATCACACAATTTCTTCAATTTCCACATTATCGTGTACATTTATGCGTATATAGCTTGAAATACAATACAATTACAAAATACTACTAATTCACGTATATACTCAAAATGCCAAAGTTGACCATTAACCAAATTTCAACATGGATACTATATATGCAATACTAAAACATTAATTGACCAAAGTAAACATATGCCGGCTAAGACTTTTTTTTTGATGTTTTCTCAAAATTGTGGCTTAAAACATTCACCAGGCAGCCACCCATTGAATCGTTTAGTATCTTTGCAATAATCATAAATCAAGTAGTTATTTCTGACCCAGTTCATTTGACCTTGTTTTCATAGCTCAGTTGGCTGTAAGGAGAGTTCCACCAGTTGGCAGGTGTAGGAGTAGCACATTGAGTGATACTAATTGGTCCATCATACTTGCAAGCCCTTGGACGAAAACTGCGGAATCGAGCAACGAACGGGATTCGTCCAGTCGATTTTATCGAGCCCGCCTCTTGTTGCCCAACTATCGGCATTCCAAATGCTCGAGTAAACCCTCATTGCTTGTTGGTTTGGATAAGGAATTCCCTCACTTTGATAGTTTCGAAGACTCTTAATGGCACACCATCGACATACCACCTGAAAACAAAGACACAAATGCTCGTCCGCTAAGGTGTGGATTGAACAGTATTAAAAAAAACTAACTTGTTTGACAAAGCTTTTGTTAAAACTTTTAGCAAATTTTAATGAAAGTTGATAAATGCAGTTAAAAATTGATAAAAATTGTAAGATTATTATTTAAAATTAATTATTGACTTTTAACCACAAGATTTTGTAACTTTTAAGTTAAACCAAACAAGGGCTAAATTTTGATCGTATCTCATCCTATCTAATATTGTCGATTAAAATAGTAAATGTTTATATCATTATATTGACTACCAAAATGCACTAAATGAGTGTTTGTAAGGAGGATTGATAAAAAGAAGCTAATTCAAGGGTGGATCTATACTGAAAAAAATTCCTATACTCAAAAAGAAAAATTTTGAGTTGAGGGGACTCCACCAAAGGAGCTCCCGTGTATCCCCCTACTCAATATCAAAACAAAAATTGGGAAAGGAGGAATGGAGTGCATGCATCCAAATATTTTGAGAAATAGTTTGAACTCACACAATCTCGGTTGGGTTCCAATGTATGGTGTAGTTGTGGTAATCTGCAGATGGGTCAAACCATAAATAAAATTGCTGTTCTCTGCCTCCACCTCCTTGTGTATATATTTGTGTGGACAGGGGCTGTCCTGATACGTTGCCTAGAAACTCAAAGTCGATCTCGTCGTGCTTGTCACCAGTCGAAGATAGCTGCCAAAATTTCGAAAAATAAATAAATAAATTATGATTCGGGCATTTTCTTGTGTGACATTATAGCCGTGTCCTGTGCTATATTTTAAAAATCAAACACTTTCAATTGTGATTGAGTTGAAAGGTAATTCACTTACGTAGTGCGCTGTGACTGTTCCGGCTGAACTCCCAGGTACTAGCTTTATTAGCATCTCAATGCTTCCAAATAGAAATGAACTCTTTGACTGCATGCCGGAACCTAAAATAAAAAGAGACCAAATAAATAACACGGTCTTTCTCTAATAGTTTGAAGTTTTCTAGACAAGAAACCCAATGCAAGGTCGTCCATGTTTCACCTATCGTACGGTTTAGGGGTTGATGTGGGTCGACTTGGTGGAATTACGTTATACACGTACACATATACGAAAGGAAGAATTCACTAACCGGAATTTCGATCTAAGGCGAGCACTGCATCGTCGCCACTGCCCAGAAACGCAGAATGTTGAGTACCCCAGTTTAAATACAATGTTCTTCACGAAATTCCATCAACTAAACTTGAATGGAATCCCACGACAGAGATGCACAAAGCCGGACACAAACATAAAATTTGTCATTTTGACCCAAAAAAAATGATTCTTTGTTTGTTTGCCTTGGTCTTGTAGGTTCGATATTGTAATAATATTGTCTTTATATAGCTTGTAATAAACAATTAATGCCTTACCGAGATGATCCCTTTTATTGTTTGTATGTCATAATATAATATATAGTTTTCTGTCATGTCTGAATTTCGAAATCATAGTTTAATGATTTAGTTATATATAATTGGTACGAGTATGTTTTAATTCCAATTCAATCATTTACTTAATTAATACCCGATGGTTAGAAATAAATTCATTCTGTTACTAAACTTTCAACGAAATCTCATTTCAATCACTAAACTTTTTTTGTCTCAATTATATTATTGAACTTTAATTTAGTTTCAAACTTCACCATTCTGACCTACCATCTCCCAAATTGATAAAACTTGCTAAATTAACTATTATACCGCAATAGATTTTCCACGTAATCACTTGTAAGCATGATATTTTATCACTATGTTACGCTATAAAAGTATTAAAAAGAATATGTTTTTAACATTTTAATCTAAAGACATTATTATAACTTTGTGTTACCATGTTTTAGGATGCCACGAGCGACTACAAGCAAAACCGTTATGGTATTTGTCAACTAATTAAGTAATTTTTGTTAGTTTGGGGATAGTAAATAATGCAATGTTAGAATTTTCAAATTAAATTGAAGTTCCAATTAATTTAGACAAATTTAATTTTTTTCCATCCTTTTAGCACATTTGATCATATTTAAAACATTTTTAAATGTTTATAAAGAGACGAGAATTATTCGAAAAGGTTTTATAAAATGAAAATTAAATAACAAGTGAAATGAGAATAGCCCAGCTGGGACGCGAAGGGTAGGAAAGATGACGGCAAGAGACTAACAGAGAATGCTTAGGTGTGATGAAAGGACATATGCAAGTAATTTATTGGTACATAGACGGCTTGCCTCGAGATTTTTCCTTCCATACAAAAACTACTTATATGAGTTTAATTATTTCTTTCCATATATAAAAAATCTTGATTAAACTTACTTTTGTAAGTTTATTTACTATTAAATATCTAAATTTTATAATAAGTTTTTTATTTTGAGATTATCTTCTGCTTTACAATCATAAAGAAAAATATAAAAACTAATAAAATCTGGAATTTGGTGGGGTATATGATCATGATACAATTTAGAGAAGTTCTATTTAAGAAGAAAAGATTTGAAGTGAGTTTACTGTGACTTCTTAAGTACTTTTAGGAATTTAGAGGGTATTATTCACATTCACCTAATGGCAAATTGGGAGTGCGAAGAGAAATGTGAATAAGAAGTTCGATATTGAGAAATTTGAGGAGAATTAATTTTAATGTGAAAGAAGCAACCGTAAAGTTCGAATTGTTTATACAATCTGAGTTACACAAGTTTTAAAAGAAAAAACTTGTTCCTGTGTTCCTGACAAAGTTGCTGAAAATTCAATATGATCGAAAAGGATTGGGTAGATTTGCATTTGAAAGTTACAAGTATGATACATCACTGTATTAAAAAAATCTTGAAAATGTTGCATAGAATATGTTGTAAAACTTGAAGAAAAAGAGCCTTTTAAATTGGCTGTAATTGAATGGACAAAAACCTGGACATGCTTGTTGAAGAAAAATTTAGAAATTGGAAAAATTGACAAAATGGATGACAGAATGGGAAAAAAAACAAGGACAATACCTTTTATCATTCACTCTATCTCATTCCGCATCCAATTGCTCACAGACAACGCATTTTCCCAAAATCTCAAACCATTCGAGTGTTGTTGATCAGTTGATGTGATTGTTTTTGAACTGAAAGCTTGATGGTGAAAATAAAACATTAAGACTCATCTGCACTTGTAGGTGGTAACTAGGAAAAGAACAAGTCTATGAAAAAAAAGTAGTTTGTTAGATGGCACGAAAAAAAAAAAAAAAAAGGTTACCTTTATTTTTATTTTTATTTTTGAATTTTAAACCTCACATTAATAATGCCATGTTTCTGTCGATGCGTCTCCATCAACAGCGTTTTTACTTTTACTAAGCAAATTGTGACAACGAAATTAAGTGACTAAAAAATTTCTTCGAAAAGCTCCATCAGCTGCAAAGTTCTTTACCCCTAAAAAATGTCAAGAAATTGATACTTTGTAAACCGCAATCCTTCAACAAGTACCATATGATTCTTCCCACTTAATGCTAGTTAATATTGGAAAGAAACCGTGGTATCACAAACGAGTAGAGGTGTCAAAAGGACGGCTCCCAACCCTTTCATTAATGGTATCCCAAAAGGTCGATCCCCATTGACAATACCAAACCGGAAAACAAGAGAGCCACCCGACCATATATGGGCAAACAAAAATTTGCTCTAAAACCAACCAATCCCACCCGAAACAACCACAAGTCCTGGGGTCTCGGGGTCAGCCCGTGCTCAAACTGAATTGAAAACAAAGGACAAATGGATAAATGAAAGAAATCGACATGTAAGAATGAGAAGCATTAATCACATGGTAGGCACTAAACCGAAAGGAATCTATTCGGATAATAGAATGATCCTAGCACAGGCCTAAAACTAGTTAATCTTACAGAGACTCTGTTCTCCATTCTATGGTAAAGTAAATTCTTTATGATAAATGTTACAAATGTTTTTCACGATCTTTTGAGGGAACCGCCAGAGGTCTACAGCTACATCAACCTCCTTTTTCTTGTGAAATTTGTACAGGGGGAACATCAAACCGAAGCTAGATAAAGAGAAGCAAGTCAGGTCTTTCATAACAAGTATTTATAAAGATATCAACAACTAATTTCCACTTAATGGTAAAACCACTGTGTCTAAAGGATACCAACAATTAGTAGGCTAGCTACTTTGGAAAGCCAACGGAACAATAAAACTAACTCTGCGATATGTACCTTAGAACCTCAGCGCTGGCAGCATTATACTCTCCAAGGCAGTCCTTTTCACATGCTGCTATCACCGAATAAGCAAAAAAATTAACTAAATCACTTGATATACAGTAATATCTCCAAAATAATCTTTGCATTGAAAACACAGAAATAAAGTTAGAGGAATACAGGTGAAAATCATAAGAAGAAAGCTTCACATAGCATTTAGCTAAGATGTGAAAACAGGAATAATTGCACATAACATCAGAAAAAATGTATGCCAGAACCACCAATGCGATAGAAAGGGAGAGATTAACTTTGCTCAGACATCCACTTTGGTGCTGCTATTCCTTTCGGAGCAGAGTTTATGTAAATATTCCATAAGGGTCCACACAAACCTTTTAGTCATTTTCCATTTTCTGGGTATGTTTTAGGATTGCAAAACCTATTGAAGGGTATCATTCCAGCAAATGAGGAAGCGTGAATAGAACGAGAAGATTTGGATGGTGGGTATGGCTAAAGGATAATACTAGAGAAACTTAATTGATCTCTTGCTCGCTCGATCGGACTCTAACAGCTTAGGGAAGAATGATGGGTCGCTAACAAGGCCTCTAAATGGCCCTTTCTTCTTCTTTTTGATTTCAGAAATAAAAATGCACATGCTTTTCAAAAGTACAAGTCAACTAAACGGAAAGCAAAGTGAGTCAGTAATGAGATGAAAATAAAGTGCTATGTTCTACAGCAATAAGATCATAAAAGAGAATATTTTGACAAGTATATAATGTAAAGACACAACAAAAATCAAGGAGACCTATCAAACTCTGTTGCAAATACAAACATTACTGGTATTGAAGGATGTGGGTCTCAAAAGTAAGAGAGTCTATGAAGAATATGAAGATGAGAAAACAATTGTTCACAATTGAATTTCTAGAAAAATATAAAAGTGACTACCCAACACGGTAATTTTATGGTAGGTGAAATTATTCAATAAGAAAATAGGAGATATTAAAATGGCAAAGCTATAGTGACAAGAAGCTAATGAGTAATAGTATTGAGATTATGAGAGATGATTGAACATATATCAAGGAAGAATTCAAAGGTCTTTTAGAACCAATTTGTTTGTATTAGGAGATCTATTGAGGAAGTCACTTACCAACTTTAGAGATTAATAGAAAAGCTTGGGAAAAGAAACAAGGTTGCACATAATTGCCATTGGTCTGGAAAAAGTGCATAATCGGTTGCATAGGCAAAGTGAAATAGTTGGTGCTAAAAAAAAAAAAATCAGATATATTTATATTATTAAGGTTGTACTATAGGTCTTTTCTTTTGCATTATTTGGATGAGCTCACAAGATACATCAAAGATGAGGACCCGAGGTCATATGAATACTCTTTCTAGATAAATAGTTTTCCAAGAAGACAGTAAGAGCTTGATATATTGTGTTAAAACTTTAGAGGGAACTTCAAAACTAAAAGTTTTAGTTTAGGTAGATGTAAGATGATTGCATACCTATTCCAAAGAGTAATTGTTTCAAGCATTTAGTTTTGGTTATTGACAAATGAGGACTTGAAAAATGTAATGTGTATTGGAGATTAAAGAGGGTTGAAAAAAAGGACTGATACAGGATTCTTAGAAATCTTACATACCAAGTTAAAATGCAAGTTCTATAGAATGTTCTTAAACTACGATTTATAGAATTGAATATTATGTTGTTAAAGTACATAAAATCAATAATATGAACACAACATAAATAAGGATGTTAAGATGGACCCCGAATACTACACTAAAATAAATGAAGATATAAACCAAGAAGCTAATGCTTGACTAATTAAAATAAATTAAGGGACAACTTCATGTTGGGTAATGCGTGTAGACCTAAAAACTTACAACTCAAAACGATGTGATCACGGTAGAACAAGTTATCATAGACCCAAATTGACATTATCTAATATAATTGAAAATACGATCTCATTCGATCTCTCAAAATAGAAATAGAAATAGAAATAATATAATGGCAATGTTTCAATTTTATCTAATTATCTAATTAAAAAAAATCTGTACTATGGGGAAAAGAAGGTAAATTGCCTATGGTCCCAAACTATTGGTTAACATTCAAATCACCCGATCTTTCAAATAATAATCCAACACATAGATTCAAATTTAAACCATATTTGGTTGGGTCTTATATCAATATGTAAAAATAAAAATAAAAATAAAGGTTATATATTTACTATAATAGCTATATGTTCAACGAATTAATAAAATATTTTTTCTTCATGCGGTTTCTTAATTAAATGAAAGAGGAGGCACTTAAAATTTCAATTAAGGGCTTAGGTGGTGGTTGTTATTATAAAGGGGTTGGGAATGTTGAACATTTTTAAGAAAATAAAACATTAGAAATGTAGAAGTCAATTTATGACATGATAATTATAAACTTACGAAACATTCCTTCCAATAAATATAGTATTTCAAAGCACGTCCTTGGGGCCCCAACATGATCCCTCTTGTGGTTAAGATGTCGAGTCCAACTATCTCTAACTATATTACAAACTCAAAACCAAGGCAAAAACTCTAAAAATTAAATTCAAAAGAAGGAAACAAAACATGAGACCAAAAAGCTATAGTAATACTCCCTACATTAGAAAATGAATTTCCACTTCAATTTTTGTTAGATCTACTTCTCTAAAAATATCCTCCTCCCAAATATATAAAGATTGGTTTTCCACGGATTAAGAATATTATTGAAAAAGTAAATTTTACTAATAGTTTTCCTAATTTATTTAATTTAAAGTATTATTTAATGTACAATTTCAAGATTAAGTTGGAAAAATAATTATAAATAAGCAAATTAAATAAGGGTATTTTAGTAAAAAAAAAAAACACCTCAAAAATAGAAAAAGCCTTATATTTGGGACTAGAGAAAAAAAAATTGGTCATATATTTACGGATGAGTATTTTGAATTAATGAAAATGGTTCCAAGAAAATATTCACATTATAATATATCCGACAAAACATACTAATATTTAGAATGTTTCGGAATTCAACATTAAATAGATTTATGTGTAATAGAGTTTCAAGTTTGAATGTACAAAATATTCAAATCTGTTTTTTATCCATTCATGATTGATCATACAAAACCTCATACTTGTAAGATACAAGTTTGGCTTAAACCAGCCAAACATTTTGACCCAAGTAAAAGCTTTTCCATCACAAACAATCGGATTCAAAATAACTACAAACTTACATCTCGGTCGTGGTCTTGTAAGGAATAAGATTGAGAAGCAACCCGATACAATGGGAATTTTGAGAGAACTAAGACCCTTTAAACAAACAAAACTAAAAGCGGAATTTAAACGAACCATATGGCATGAATCTACCTTCAAAGCCACGAAAAGGAAATCCATGTCAAGACCTTTTCCTCGACTAAATGGAGGATTCATTAACATCAACAATTCGATCTATGTAGAAGTCAAGAGCATTAATCAATATTTTAAGCTTTCTCCATCCGTTAAAGAAAAAGAAGAGAGATATTTTCTCAACATATAGAATTAGTACAATGTCGCATGTACTTGTTCATCATAGGAAACTACATTATTATACTTCTAAAATATAATACTATCTTTCTTTGAATTAATTTATTTCATTTGAAGAAATATAAATCAAATATTTTGTGTTTCAATGACAAAAAAAGAGCTACCTCGCCATTTTAAGTTCCGATATCGCATGAACAAAGTCCATGTCTAGCTGGTGCAATTCACGGAGAACCAAATATGAAAGACACCAGATAAAATTATCATCAAGGCTTCTAGAAAGAATCGCAAGGTTTAAGAAAACACGTACATCAAGATCAGTGGCATTTGAAGATGCAATTTCAAGAGAATCTGTATCAATGTCAAGCCCAATAACATGCCTGGTCAAACCAAACAAGCATTGATAACCCTCAGAATTCGCACTTGAATAAATACATTAACATACACAGGTCAAGTAAGCAGAAGCATATAAAAGGGATCATAAGTTACTCAGCTCCTAAAAGAGCAGCTGCAAGTCCTAATGTACCGCACCCACAACCAAAATCTGCCACTGTCTTATTTTCCACATCCTCAAACGAATTCTCTGCCTAAATGAATGCTTAAAATATATACCATTAAAATCCCAAAACAGAATTCCCACAAATCATTTCAATTTCTCATCAGAACATACATTTAGTACTATAAAAAATAAAAAAAATAAAAAAAAATTGAGGAAAAGGGTATCTCTGAAAAGTAGAAAAAGAGGCGAATCGAATATAGAGACTTACAGTGTACAGCAATCGAGATGCAATATGGGCCCAGTTGGATATTGTTCCAATTCAATCTGTTGCATCATCAGAATCATTCCTTTTAGTGACGATAAAGAAAGGGAAGTACAAATAGAAAGAAAAACCACAAGAGAGAAAGGAATGCGTAGAAGAAGACCTTAGGGTTCTCGAACTGGTCAAGAGAGCCAATGAGACTTTCCAACTGCTTGAGCTTCATCTTGAAATGGTGGGGATTGGGGATTGGGATTGGGAACTCTTGGGAACGATAAAAACGAAGCCAATATGAGTTCTTAATTTTCGTTTTTGATTTTTAGGGTCGGCTCTTCATAGTTGATTTTTTTTTTTTCTATTTTTTTCTTCTTTGCTTTGTTTTGTAATATTTTCAATTAAATAGTGTCGCTCCATCTCTTTTCACAAAACTTACAATTTTAAAGGGAGGATATGCTATTATTTTTATTTATGTATTTATTTTGATTTGTACAATTTTTTTCTACCTTTTGATTTGATTTTTTAAACTTTTATTTTTGAAACAGATAATCATTTTTTGAAAAAAAAGTTGTAGCCGAGATATCCGATTCCGGTTTCATGTATCCACATCATGACTTTATCTTTCCGCTTGATCCTTACGCCTTTTGAGATTCACACCTCTCCAAATGCTACTTTCTTTAAGTATCGACGACATACCTCTCTTGCCTCTCTATCATTCTACACAAATTCTCTTGTTGAATATTTATTCCCATGCACCACTCAAGCGGTGAGGGGAGGGAGGGGGAGGGGAGGGAGGGCTTTTGAAAAGTATTTTTGTCTTGCATTTTTTTTTCTATTTAAGAAATGGGCTTGTTTGGAAGAGTCCGGATAACTCACGACGAGGTAACTCACATTGATTCGGAGAGCCATGCCCACCCGGGACTTAGTCAACACTTATATGCCCCATCAATTTGGTTTTTCAATTGTGATTTCCTTCAACTATAAAAAGTTAATTTGTTTTAGTATGGTTAAAATCTTCCTCATCTTATGACTTTTCTAAACGATAAAGGTTGTTTTTCAAAACGACAGATCATTTAAAAGACAAAAGTTTTTTCCAAAACGATAATTTAAGAGTTTTAAGAATTTTACCATGATTTGATGCTTTTAAATTTAAACACACAAGGGAAGCTTTCCAAACAAAACTACTGTTGTCTGTTGATAAGGTTTTTAAATTGAACAATATTACATAATATTTGTAAAAATTATTACATGAATTATTATGTAAATTTTTAAAAGTAATAAACATTATACACTAAAGGAAATACTATCCAGATATGAAAATAATAAAAGTGTTAGTAGTCTAATAATCAGTGAGCACTGAACAATTATTAGTAATATTTAAATATTAAATAATTAGAACAAAAAGAATTTGTAAAATGTACCTAAGTTATTAGTTAATTTTAGAACATATTAAGTAATTTAACTATTAAATAGGAGTGTTTTATTATCTTATATTCTATACTGTAAACATATATGATTAAAAATTTATTTTTGAATGAAATATAATGATTAAATAAATTGATAAATTAAAAAGGCATATTAAATATTCCAAAAAACTAATATTTATTTATCAAGAAATTCAGCCAACACAAAAATCAACAATTATTACCTCGGATTACTAAATGTCAATACTATTATTTTTTATTTGTAGCATGGTTTTACGATAAACCATTTAAGTCTGTTTGATAAAATAAAATTAATTTTAAAATGGTCAAATTTCAATTTAACACATTTCAAGGGATTTACAACTTTATCAACTTTTAATCGATATTACATCAACTTTTATCAAAAAAATTTGTTAAAAATTTGTTAATTAAAAAAGGAAATTTAAAATTGATCCTATTTGGCTAAGCTTAAAAGTAATTAAACTTATTTTGAAGTAAATCTATATTTCTAGATATATTTCACTAATTTTTTTTTTTTCTTATTTAATGGTAAGGTAAAAGATACTTAGAGCATTTTGGCCGAGTTTATTTTAAACTTTTTTTTTCAACCACATATTTAAAGAGATTCGTAAATTTTATCAATTTTTCAACCCACATTTCACCAACTTTTTCAAAATCTCAAAAAAAAAAAAAAATAACTACTTTTAAACTCAACCAAACAAACACTTATCTTAGAACTTATTTATTATAAGTAAAAATATTTATAAGTACATTTTACAAAATCCTAAAATGGCATCATAAAATCTTTAAATTGAAAAATCAAATATGTTTTAAATTTAATATGTTTTATCATTTTACCTTTCCCATCTCACTTGAACCTTTATGATATGAATCAAAATTTCAAAATAAAACGAATAATAAAAAGAAAAATCCTTTAATTTTTTGTTGAAATGACTATTCATATGCAAATATATCATTTTAATTTCCTTCTTGTTATCCATGCTTGGAAAAGTTTATTTGATCGACTCGCAAATTTGTCCATATTCAGTAATTTTAACAAACTTGGTGTTAGAGGGTAAATTTGAATCATGTAGCCTCGTGTACGGCTCAACTTGGGACTTGTTCGGTCCAGTCTAGTTTAAATTTTGTACCCGTCGCACAAATTTTACACTAGTACAAGTGATTTGCGCTCTTGAGGATTGATACATGGTAGATCAAAATCAAGGTCAATTTTGTTTTATCAACTTCTATTTAAAAGTTTGGTCAGGCTTAAAAGCCGTTTTTTGAACGAGTAGATAAATTAAGAGTCCCAATTATTCTGTGGGTCCTACAATTTGTTTATTTTGAACCACAAAAATAGTAGACCCAATACTTATAAGCACACCCAAGTTTTTCACTCTTAGACAAAAACAATTACATGCATGGCATCTCTTGCCAAATTAAAACCAACATCAAACTATTTTGTCTGTTCATTAGGATACCAACAAACAAACGTCTTCAGATATAATGATTGTCTACAAGCCGGTGAAATTTCGAAGCGGGAACTCACAAAAAATTATCAAATCAATACAAACATATAATATCTTCGACACACATGGCATATAGAGTTTTCCACGACCTCCATGCTTAGATTCAAATCTACACTTCAACCCTTTCGCTTAAAACGATCAATCACATTATCAACTATGACTATTATCCAACCAGCTGTAAATTTACAAAGTTTTAAAAACACTATGATAGGATGGAGTAATGTAAAATATTGAATCGACTCATCAAGGTAAGTTGAAAGGATCAGCAGTGGGTATAAGACTTGATAATCTCAACATTTCGAGACCTATTAAATAGTGATATTACTACACAATTGCCGAGAAGCCAGGTTTTTAGTTCCATTATAGTGACAGTTTTTCTAATCCAACAAATTTCTACCACTTTTGGCAATTATATCTTGAGTTATTAAGTTAGCTATGCATTTTTCTGCCAAAAGGTGGTAAAGTTAAATTAATAATCTTCTCGAGGCCTCTAATAAAATCTCAAGTTATCAAAACTACCCCGATTCAGATATTTTCCAGGTGACCAGTCTTCCCTTTAACCATAAGCGTTATCATCTACTAATGTACAGTTTTATCAGTAAGACAGAGAGTACCATGCATTGCCTCACCTACAACATATTTACGAAGAGGAATTGAATATGGTTTATGGTTATGGTCACAATGACAAGGAAAGGTCTGTATCCATTCATAAACTATGGCCGTATCTACAAATTGTAGTATGCTATTTTAGTGTACAACCATCACTATCCCAGAACTTATGCAGTTTAGAATTATTTATTAATGAGAACTGCAACTGACCAACGGCAGTAAACCAGTGACCTTTCCTCAGGTCTCTTAGACGAGATAGTATCCAGGTTGAACTTAAAAATTACAGGGCATGCAATTGTAAGAGGAAAATAATTTTAATTGTGTGGATGAGTCTTCACGCACATAACTAATAGCAGATCAAACTTGATAGAACCGACTCATTAAATTAACGCCACTAGCTAATTCGCAGATAGAGAAGTGTAATGCTATAATCATAAGCTTTGACAAAATATTTACCAATGGAATGCCTCTTGTTGCTCTTTCTTCCAAAAACCTTGATGGTTTATAGAAGTTACCATATTGTTCTGAACCAACTTTTATATACATGGTCAGCCCCAATTGTGTCCCCCAGAAAACAATAACCAACCAATCCACCAGAAGACATACTTCATCGGTGATCTTTTTCAAAATTAATATTTTACAATATTCTTCAAAAGAACCATCCAAACAAGTTCATAAAAGGAGATAATGAAATTATCACAAAACAAAGGATACTGAGAATCTTAAAAATGCATACGTGTGTGTTCCCATGAATATTCAGGATAATATCTTTGATAGTTCTAACACTAAACCTTTTCTCAACTATCTCCCTTCTTCCTTCAGCCACCCCTCCCCAGCTCTTATATTTTCCCCTTCCATCAGCCACCCCTCCCCAGCTCTTATATTTTACCTGATTACAACACTTAAAATGTTTATATAATATTCCTATTTTATTCTAGTCAAATATGGGCTCAATTTAAGTTTACTTCCACCTTTAATGATTGAAAAAGAAAATTATTTTTCGCTCTCCATTTTATTCATGTCTTTGTTTCCAGATGCACAAGATACAACATGACAAAAATCGAATTATTACACAATGCAACATGTTTATACTATTTACAAAGAAAGGTTTTAAGTAATTCAAAGATTGTTCTTCAAAAGACAATCACGGGGAAACTAACAGAATGAAACTCGTGATCCAAAGGAAACAATTATCATGGAGGCACTCACCGATAAGATGGGAAACTCATGCCAAGAACAATGCGATATCAAGATCTGAAGCTCGGACTACCACACCTTCATCCAAAACGGCAAGCCTCGTTTACAACTGGAAAGAGTATCATCTCAACAATTTCTTGGTCAGTGACAGATATAGGCTGCCGGAAGTTAACAGCAGGAGTATTAAGCACTGTTATAAATCTTGATTAAACATAAGTGTCATGTCAAATGCAAGAGCAAAATCTGTTTCCATAGCATACCTTCCCACCATGCATGATGTTAGTGAGCCTTCTAGACCCTCTATTATTGGTAGCACTGAAGTATCAGGTTTTTTGCTTCCTTTCTCATATATGTAGTATCCTTTCCCATTATTTTTACCTGAACACGTATCAAAAGTATCATCTGAAGATCCAGTCGGTTCCTTTAAACACTAAGCAAGAATAAGTACAGTTAAAATAATCCATTTTACCATTTCTCCCATTTTCATAAGAAGTTCAAGCAATGGAGATTGGAAGGTGCGATCAGCAAAAGAAGAATAAAATTCTTTACTCAGAGCAACATATACTCCATATCCTGCTAGATCCTGAAGCCTGTTTACATAATTCGAAACAAGGATTCTTAATCATTCATCCAGAATATCTCTCAGCCACAGGCATGCATGCATGCTATGACAAAAGAATTGTGAGCTCTGCACCACTAGTCTTCAGTGAACAATCAAAAGGAACCCATATAGAGTTGAAACCTAGATTGTGGGCCAGTAACGGATCTCTGAGGATAATCCAAAAAGAAAAGAAAATATAGCCTTTTTCACATGCATACAGATGAAGAAATGGTATACATGATACAACCAAAGGAAAGAAGATTACTGGAATGGACCCATTGGAAGGCCAAAATTACTGATGAGCTGGTCAATTCTGAAGACGTCCACCCCAAGTTCCAAAATATCCCTTAAATAGGGGAATTTTTGCCCCATAATTTTAAAAAAAGGGGTTTTGAAATTTTTAAAAAATTTTTAAATTTTTCCGGAAAAAAGCCAAAAAAACCCCCAAGGGAAAAATTTAAATTTTTTTTTAATTTAAAAAGGGTTTTTTTTTTTTTTTTTTTCCCAAAAATTAAAAATTTTTTTTAAAAAAAAAATTTTTTAATCCCCAAAAAAACAAAATTTAAAAAATTTTTGAAAAAATTTTAAAAAAACCCCCCTTTTAAACCAAAAAAAAATTTTTTTTTTTTTCCAATTTTTTAAAATTTTAAAAAGGTTTTAATTTTTTTTTTTTTTTTTTTTTTTTTAAATTTTTTTTTTTTTTTTAAAAAATTTTTTTTTTTTAAAAAGGGGTTTTTTTTTTTTTTTTTTTTTTATAAAAAAAATTATTTTTTTAAATTTTTTTTAATTTTTAAAAAAATTTTTTTTTTTTTTTTTTTAAAAAAAAATTTTTAGGTTTTTTTTTTTTCCTTTTCCCCCCTTTTTAAAAATCCCTTTTTGGGAAAAATTTCCTCCTAAAACCCTTTAAAATTTAAAAAAATTTTGGGAAAAAGGGGCCCCAAACTTTTAAAAATTTTTAAATTTGGGGAAAAAAAAAAAAAAAGGGGGGAAATTTCCCCCAAAATCCCCAAAACCCCCCCGGGGGGGGAAAAAAAAAAATTTGGAAAAAACCCCCCCCTTTTTAAACCTTTGGGTTAAAAAGAAGGGGGTTTTTTCCAAAAACCCCCAAAAACCCGGGGTTTTTTTAAAAAAAAAATTTTTTTTTTCCAAAGGCCCCTTGGGAAACCCAAAAATTAAAGAACCCCCTTTTTAAAAAAAACCCCCCCCCCAAAAAAACCCCCGGGAAAAAAAAAAAACCCCCCTTTTAAAAAAAAAAAAAAACCCCCAAAACCCTTTTGGAAAAAATTTTTGGTTAAAAACAAAAAATTTTTAAATTTCCCAAAATTAAAAACCATTTTTTCCAACCCCAATTTGGAAAAAAAAAAAAAAAAAGAATTTTTTTTTTTCCAAAAAAAACCCCAAAAAAAAAACCCAATAAATTTTTTTAACCCAAAATTTAAACCCAAAACCCCTTTTTGGGTTTTTTGGGGGGTTTTTTTTCCCCCCCCAAATTTTAAAAAAGGGTTTTTTGGGGGGAAATTTAAAAATTTTAAAAAACCCCCTTTTTTAACCCCAAAACCAAAACCCTTAACCTTTTTTTAAAAAAAACCCCTTTTAAAAAAACCAAAAAAAAACCCCCAAAAAAAAATTTTTTTTGGGTTTAAAAATTAAAAAAAAAAATTTTTTAAAATTTTAAAATTTTTAAAAAACAAAATTTTTTAAAAAAAAAATTTAAAATTTTTTTTTTTAAAATTTTTTTAAAATTGGGTTTTTTGGGAAACCCCTTTTGGTTAAAAAAATTTTTTTAAATTTAAAAAAAAGGGGGGGGGGAAGGGGGAAAAAAAAAACCCCCCTTTTTGAAGGGGGCCTTTTCCCCCCCCCCCCCAAAAAAAAATTGGGGGGGGTTTTTTTTTTTTTTTAAAAAATTCCCTTTTTATTTGGGGAAATTTTTAAAAAAAACCTTTTGCCCCCCCCAAAAAAAAACCCCCTTTGCCTCCCTTTGGGTGGTTTTAAAAGGGAAAAAACAAAATAAAAATTTTTTTGGGGTTTTTTTTTTAAAATTTTTAAAATTTTAAAAAAAATTTTTGTTTTGGGGAAAAAAAAATTTTTTTTGGTTAAAAAAAAAAAGGGTTTTTTAAAAGTTAAAAAAAAACCTTTAAATTTTAAAAAAAAAAATTACAAATTTTCCTTAAAAATTTTAAAGTTTTTTTAAAAAAAATTTCCAAAAAAATTGGTTTTTTGGGGGGGTTTGGGTTTAAAAAAACCCAAAAAAGGGGGAAAAAATTTTAAAAAAATTTTTCCCCCAAAAAAAAAATTTTTTGGGGGGGAAAAAAAACCCCCCCAAAAAAAAACCCCCCACCCAAAAAAAAAAAAAAAAAAGGGAATTTTTTTTTTTTTTAGGGTTTTTTAAAAATTTTTTTTTTAAAAAAATTTTTTTTGGGTAATCCCTTTTTTTTTAAAAAAAATTTTTTTTTTTTGTTTTTCCCTTTTTTTTTTTTTTTTTCCCCTTTTTTCCTTAAAAAAAGGGTTAAAAATTTTTTCCCGTTTTTCCCAAAAATTTTTAAAAAAAAAAATTTTTTTTTAAATTTTTTTTTTTAAAATTTTCCCCCCCTTTTAAATTTTAAAAAAAAAAAAAATTTTTGGAATTTTAAAAAAATTTTTTTTTTTTGGGGTTTTTCCCCCAAAAAGGTTATTTAATTAAATTTTTCCCTTTTAGGAAAACCCCCCAAAAAAAAAAGGAAAATTTAAATAAAAATTTTTTTTTTAAAAAATTTTAATTTTTTTTTAAAAAAAAGAAAAAAAAATTTTTTTTTTTAATCCTTTAACCCCAAAAAAAAAGGTTTTAAAACGGGAAATTTTAAAATTTAAAAAAAAAAAAAAAAGGGGGAAAAAGGGGAAAATTTGATTAAAAAAAATTTTAAGGGGAAAGGAAAAAATTTTTTTTTTGGCCCCAAAAAAAAAAAATTTTTTTAAATAAAAAGAAAATTTTTTTTAAAAAAAAAAATTTAAAATTTTTTTTTTTTTAAAAAAAAATTTTTTTTTTTTTTTTTTTTGGGGGTTGGGAAAAAAATTTTTTAAAATTTTTTAAAAAAAAATTTAATTTTTTTTTCCCTTTTAAATTTTTTTTTTAAAATAAAAAATTTTAAGGTTTTTGATGCCCTTGCAATATATTTTTCTATGGGAGATAACTTTTCCTAAAATCATCCTGTGTCAGGGACTATTTTATTAACCAGGTAAGCATTTGTTTGGATTTATATAGAATTTCTATAATTTTATAACCTGATCCTTGTATTCTTATTTTGGGTATTGGAAAAGTAAACATAAATATATAGAGATAACAGAAAAACCGTTTCCGAGATCAGGTGTTCAGTCACTACAATCAATGTGCCCAATAACTACATCCTAAGTGATAGGCATTTCTTGTTATCAGCTTAATGGAAAGCTCAGAAACTTTGTGATTTGAATCACAAAACGACGCATAATCTGCATAATTAGTATAAGTTAGATATAAAGGCATATGAATCAGGCAGCAAACTGAACTAATCACATTAAGCAGGCAGCATACAGGGCCACTACATTAATCAGGCTTTGAATAATAGGATTGAAATTAATCCTACATGACACAACACACATATCGGGACTTCCTAAGAAGCCCAGACCTGGATGTCTGATGGTGGCAGACCATAGGACAGAGCATAGTTTCAAAAGGTCTCTTTCTATATATATATATATACATCATCTAAGCCCAATTTAACTGGAATCCAAATGACATAAAACCGCTGCATCTATCCCCAACTCTATCACTTGACATCAATTTTTTGTCACCTTCCCATTGCCAATCTAACCACATACCTTCTCCTCTTTCTCAGCCCTAATCCTCCACCAACAATCTTCTCACCAACTGAAAGCACCACCAGCCGTTCCTGGAATCCTTGCACTCAATGCAAGCCTATTAAGATCTAACATCCATTGTCATTTACATCAAAAATCACCCCAATGCTGACCATCACATTTGTGGTGTTTGATTTATGGGGTTGGTACAAGTTGTGACTAGTGATAGTTCAAGAGTCGGGATAGTGGATGAGCTGCTCCAACACTTTTGCTTAAATGATGGTGGCAAAGTGGGTGGCAAATTCTTGAGATACAAGGGGACATGGGTTCTTGTTTCAGGTGCTTCAAGGTTAAAAGTGGAAAATCAGTAAGAGTTAAGGTTAAAAATGGAAAATATTGCAAGTGAAAACTCTACCTTAAAACAATGTCAATCCAAGCCATTCATTTTGAAGAACTGGATATATTATTTATTCAAGTTTACGGCTTCCCATCAACAAAACTATCCGATTCTCTTACAAAACAAAGTCATACTTCAACTTTGATCTCACCATTCAGCGTCACACAAGTGTCTGATGTTAATGATTTGTTTTTCGGACATGATCAAAGAGATAATTGTTCAAAATGGATACAAAGCCTTCTTGGGAGTGTTCATGCTTCAAGGGCACAAGCTGTCATATAAATCAATCGTGCTCGGAGATGTTAACAAGTTTCTTAGTTATTTTTTCCATGTGGGCCTCAACGTGAAGAGTATTTATTAACATCATTTCAATCTTTTGACCATTTACATATTTATTGGGTGAGGGGAAAGAAAAGTGCGGGTTGTTATTGCTAATGTCAACAATCAAATGAAGTGTGTAATGCATTTCTTGGATCATTCGGACCTTTGTTGTTGCCCTTGAGCAAAAACACATTGACAAGACCTTTCAAGTGTCTGATAGGACTAGCTCTTTAAATACTTTTGCCTCCTGCAAAAAAAAAAATAATGATTACAATAAGTTTTACTTCATACGATACTTTTAGTTTCACAAACGAACATGAAATATTTGGATAGCATTTCATTCATTTGAAGGTATAAGTCTTTTATGGCTGCACAAGAATGAGCTCAAGAACAGGTGCTTGCTTCTCACTTTGTCTTGTCTGTTAGTAATGGAACGAAATGAGTCCAGGAACCACGCTCGAACAGATAGCTTTTTACAAAGTTGTTAATCAAAGAACTAGCCAGAACATTCTATTCATCCCCACAAAGTCAAGAATTAAGATTCAAAATGGAACCAATTACCTGCCCACCACGCATGGATGTTGTCTTCCCGGTGAAAAGTAAGACCCTTTGCTAAAATTCTTCACTGAAGAAACAGGTTGAGACACTTATCAAATGAATCAAGTCCCACATGGAAAATTACCTTCAAAAACTCAAATTGTATCCTCCATGGACCAAGTCCTTCTTCAATCACATCAAGGCATGCATGGTGTTGGAGTTATATCTTAGAGGTCAGTTTGACATGTTGTCTTTGCCATCTTTAGTGTATCTAAATGGCTTCAGATGAGGAGCCAAGTTTGTCTGTCCCATGGAGAGAGTGTATCCAAGGTTTGCCCTGCCAGCAATGTCTAATGCCCGTTTCGAGATACTTCTGTGCAATTCTTGAGAAGGCAGTTAAATAGCATCAATAAGACCATATTTCTCCTCTTCTGGCGCTGTTGGTTCAGATGACTGTAGTGAGTACAGAGTGTGGTATCGGTATTAATATGAAGGTAACATAATAATGGTATCAATAAATGCAAGTTATTCCTACAAAAAAGGAACAGATACAAAAATTCTTGTTCGAAGAAGAGATAACTGACAGTGACCAATATAGATCGACGGAAGTTGGATTTTCGCAACATGAAACTGAGAGTAAATTCCAGTACTTAATTGTGTTTTTTAATTTTTAAGGTGTTTAACAAGTGACAGAAAAGAGTGAATATGGGTTTCAGCTATGATTAATTTTGCAGTAATGTAATTGACAAGGAGTTGATAAACTCAATCAATAAAAGAATTAATTGTAAAGTAAACATGTACAAACAGATGAGATTAAAAAATGACAGTAGTTTAAAAAAGATCCACGTAGAAGAAAAAAAACAAGTTTCCAGGCTTTAGGCTTCACTCCCATGTTATTGGAGGGAACTTACCAGCATCATGTCAGCAGCTTTTTGACAACTTCTGAAAGCCTTGGAAGGCGTTGCGTGCCTTGACAATCAAGTATGGTTGAGTACATGGTCATTTTAACTAAAATTATGGAATCTTAACTAGTTCATTCCATTAATGCAACAGATAGTTAAGTTGCAGCTGTACTTCCAAAGCCAAGAATAATCCTAAGGCTGAGTTCTGAAGTAGACTGAGTTGTGCATTTGTGCTTTGTAATACCGCATGGCATCCCTGCATAAAGTTAACAGATACGGCGGATCAAAACAAAACTTCCCATATTAATAGGAAACCAGCCATGACGAGAGGGAACACACACACCATTGTCAGGTTCCCGAAAGGCACATTACCTATTGTGAGTCCCTCAATAAAGCAAGTACTACAGGCTTCTTGTTCTAAATAGAGACAAAGAGTTTGAATGACAATATGTGTTTAAACCATACACAAAACATGACTTTTGAGGAAGTAGGAAAGAAACTAATCTCATAAACAATTAAAGAGATTCAAACAATAAAATTAGTTCAAAAGACCTTCTATTACATTTACCACATGAGAGATCAACAACAGTTATGTCACGTAAGATAGAAATATCTCCTGCACATCCAACAGAATTGAGTCAATTTCTCAAACAATAAAGTTGTGTTGTTAGAAACAAAACTATATGAAGCGCCCAGAATAAATCGTTATGGGCAGTAGACACACCAGTTTTCTGTGTTCTCTCAAAGACATTGATCTCAAATCCACCAAGAAAGAATTTCCAATTACTGCCTTTAAAATGAAGAGTAAATGACAGGGTCGGATGTCAATTCGAAGAAATGCATAAATCGCCTCCATCTAAAAATGAAAGGAGAGCCCCGAATGTGGATCGATCACGAAATTACAAAAAGCTATGGATCATAAAATAATGAAATTAAAAATCATCAGTAATATCCGACTTATTGTATAAAATGAAAAATCTATACTTCAAACAGAGAGCGTTTTCTTAATGTTAACTACTGTGATATTAATATCAAATTCTATGATTCACAATCTACTTGGATAGATAGGAGCAATCCATGATCCTCTGGCCACTAAGATCTTTCACATTAAACGAAAATGTGAAGTACTAAGTCCACACCAGAACTAGCAAGAATTTTCAACTAACTTCTCAATTTATCACCATCAAATGCATTTGTATTTTACCAGATTTCCTATTTTGATAATAAATACTGACATTTAAAAACAAATTTCTCTATGATATCTACCTAGAAATCGGATGATGAGTATAATTTATGCACTTGTCTTGGCTTACATTGAGAGCTTTTTACAAGTGAATCGGCTTAGATTTCTATTGACCTTTCCTTTTGTTTTAATATTGTGGGACAAATTTCCAATAATAGGGTACATTGGACGAAAGAAGAGAAAAAATAGAGAAAAAATGAGAGTTTTGAATTAGAGATGAAGAATTGAAGTGTAGATTTGATGCCAAAGGCCAAAGAGGAGAAAAGATGAAAATCTGATTTAGGCTGAGGCATATACATCTTAAGCATAAATGTAAACCCGCTCAAGCAGATAGAAGTGACCGAAAACAAACACCTCTGGGCCACTTTCCCGGGGAGGGCAGGGGCCGCTCCGCCGGCCCCTTTAAAGTTACAGCCCGGCCGGGCAGCAACCACATGGTGGAAACTTCAGTCTTGTTTTGGTAGGTGTCTTTAGGGCCTTTTGGTCCAGTTCTGTCACCTAAATTTGACACCCTAAAGTCTCCTCTATACAGCCCAGGACTCTCACCAGACATTCAAGCAGGGAATTCTTGGACAGAAAACACCCTACAAGCACACCCCTACATCAAGGGTTTTAGAAAAGAAAATCAAAAGAAAGAAAAGAGAGACAAGGGTTGAGATTCAGGATTCATGCTCAAAGACTCCACAATTATCAACGCTTTATTCTCTTTTCTAAAATTCTTACTACCGCGTGCTCACACTTTTATATGTGTTTGTAATTAAGTTATATTAGGGCTAAATTCTAACTAGCTAGGACAGCGATGTGAACACCTTTTTGAAGCTTTAATTCTATAATTTCATTTTAGACTCTGGAATTCTTTAACACATTTCTTGATTACTTGACCTTCGATTTTGTTGTTTTCCTACTATTTGGCCACAATTTTAGGGATTATTTTGGGAACAATTTCATACTAAGAGGTGAAATGTGTATTCTAACTCAAATAACTCGATAATATAGATTCCGTTGAGGAGCCAAGAGTTATACTGCGTATCGATCTATGCAAATGGTCATAATATTCACAAAAATGTTTTTTTACACAATTCTCGTAATTCTTTCGAAGAGTTATAGAAAGTTTATGAATAGAAGTTCATTTCACCTCAAGAGAGATTGTCAAAATAATTTAGGGCGATCGCCGTAATCAAAATGGGTTAATGTTTGTCACCACGTGATTTTATGAATAAATATTGAAAAATAGGTGGAGGTGTGAATCTAATTAACTTTGGGTATTCCAATCTTCTCTAAGTTTGTTTAGTTATAGTTTTAATCGCTTTTAATAGTTTTTAGTTCAAATCAAAATTCACTCAAAATCGGGATAATTTGGTTTCCGATAGTTTTAATTAAACTCATAACTAGATACAAGTCATCGTGAATCAACATTCTATTCACACTTTATTACTTGACCAGGCATAGACCAAAGATTTCTAGCGAACATCGAACAACATGTGGACTCCATTCATGATTATCCATGACATTTGATTAAAATGCAGAGACTCGAGTTCTAATATTGTCGAATACCTAGATATTATGTTTATTTCTATTAGTTTTCTATTTATAGAATAAAATGGATGAAATCTAGCTAAGATTTTATTGTTGGAATTTTCCAGATTTTTGTATTTGTGGATTCCTAAAATTCAGAAAATTGGATAGTTATGGTTACCAATCTCATATTTATTCTATGTATTTTCTTGATACTAAAAAATAAGAATAAATAAAGTTTTTCTTCAAAATCCTACATGGTATCCGAAGCGTTCTTCATCCATATTTCTCAATGGTGAAAACATCGATGAATGAAACTCAGTTCATCTAAAGTCTCATCATAAAATCCTCAACTTGGGGCTATTGTTTTTGTGGTTATTTTTCCCATAATTCTACCTTACACTTAACGCTCATAAGTTAAATGATGAGAACTATGGGAATGGGCTCATCCATGAAGTTAGCAATTGATGGTAGAAGGAAACTAGACCATTTGACGGAGGAAACTACGCAAAGAGCAACAATCGATCCAACTCTCAAGACATGGAAATCAGAGAATTCGTTAGTAAGAGCATGGCTTTTCAACTCTATGGAGCCATTAATCGGCAAACCTCGCCTACTTCAGCCTGCTAAAGACATGTGGGATATTGTTCGAGAATGTTATTCAAACATTGAGAACTCATCTCAAATTTTTGAGTTAAAGTCAAGACTGTGGCAACCTAAACAATGAGATGGTGAAGTCACCATTATTACAATGAAATAGTAACTCTGTGGTAGGAGTTAGACCAGTGCTATGATAATAAATGGGAGAGCCCAATTGATTGTGCAAGCACATGAAAAGGCAAGAAAATGATCGGGTATATGTGTTTCTTACAGGACTCAACCGTAGCTAGATGAAGTAGAGGAGGATCCTTGTCGAAGCATCTTCCATCCATCGTGGGGTGTTTTCGAGTCGCGGGTGTAATCTAGGCGGAAGATTTTGCACGTAGCCCGTAATCTAGCTACAACCAAGAATAGAAGGTTCTAACCTGTCACATAAGGATGATTTAATGCGAGGAGAAAAGAAGAAGAAACCATGGTGTGAGCATTGCAGAAACTATGGCACACCAAGGAGACGTGATGGAAGCTTATGGAAGCCTCCAAAAAAAAGATAATGATAGCCGAGCCTCAAGTCGCAGCAGAAGGATATCATAACAGAGCTTCAAATCAACTCGAAGCAACTCCATTCACAAAAGAACACGTACAACATCTACATAAATTGTTTCAATATCCACAACTCTCCATAATCCCTTCTTGTTCTTTTGCCCAAAAAGTAATTACCTCACCTGCAGCCCTTCTTAGTGTCAAACCAAATCAAGCCCCATAGACCATTAATTCGGGGCAACTAACCACATAACAGGCTGCTCAAAATTTTGCTCTACTTATAGTCCTTGTGCAAGAAACCCAAAAAAAAAAAAATAATAAAGATTGATGGTGGCTGTTTATCGGCGATAGCTGGAATTGGATCCATCAAAATCTCACCTTCTTTGACACTTCATAATGTCCTACATGTCCCTAACTTATCCTCCAATCCGTTGTCAATAAGTAAAATAACCCATGATCATCATGCCAAGCTAATTTCTATTCGTCTCATTGCGAGTTTCAGGATTTAACCACAGGAAGGGCGCTTGGCAATGCTAAAGAGAGTGGATGACTTTATTTCTTTGAAGATGAATCTTAATTGAGTCAACAAGATCAAAGCACCTGTTTTAAGTAAGTCTCTTTTTTCTAAAATTAGTAAAATAATGTTATAGGATAGGCCATCCAAATTTTCAATACTTAGTACTTGTTTCCGGTTGATTTTAAATAAAATCCATCAGATTATTAGTGTCTTAGTGTGAAACTTATGAACTAGCTAAACATTATCGTATACATCTTCCTCCACAACCATACAAGGCATCAAAACCTTTTCATTAATTCATAGTGATGTTTGATGACCTTCTTCGAAAAAAATTGGTTTATTACATTTATTGATGACCATACAAGATTTATTTGATAAAAGACAAATTTGAAGTACAAACCATTGTCAAAACTTTTACACCATGGTGCAAACACAATTTCAAGAAAAATCCAGGTTTTGAGGAGTGATAATGACAAAAATATTTTAATAAATATTTGGGACATTTTTCTTAGAAAAGGAATAGCGCACATGGTTCTCGCATTGACACCCATAAATAGAATGGAGTGGCAAAGAAAAAATAAGCATCTTTTGTAAGTAGCCAAGGCAATATTATTTACAAATAAAGTTCCTAAATATCTTTAGGGTCAAGCAATCCGACTACCACCTAACTCATAAATTGAATGCCATCCAGATTTTTAAGCTTTGAAACACCATTGAATATTTTTCAAAAGCTCTATCCAAAATGTAGGTTGTCAACTTTTACCTTTGGAATTGTTTGGTTGCACGACTTTTGTACATATACATGCTCAAGACCATGGAAAACTTGACCCAAGGGCAAAAGAAATGTGTTTATGTGGATTATGCTACAACTCGAGGATATAATGATATGATCCCTTTGCAAAAAAAAAATGTTTGTCATCATGGATACAACTTTTTGAGTCAACACCTTTCATTGAAACTCGCTTTAGAGGGGAGAGAGAATGAGATGAAGGGTTAGAATATTTTCAACTAGAAACATGAGTTTTCATCAAACCCTAATCCTTCACCCACTAATTGTGAACAGTTTAATTGTCCAATCATTATAACACCTACATAACCAAGTTCTTTAGGTAATGAATGCTCCGGTTCAGATCCTACTTTAGTGTGAAAACCTTATCAACATCTTAACAGCAACATGCAAGAAATAAGTGCAGAGACCTCATGTATGGGTTTAACACCCCACTCAAAAGTTTACTCGAGAAAGTCCAAACTTCAGAGAAAGGAGGTTGATGCTCCTTTACACTACCAGGAGTTCAAACCTGATCAAAACAAGATTCTCACATATTCCTAGGTAAGATCCCAGTTGAGTATGTTGTTTGCAACCTGTTACTGATGCTACACAGTCTAAATTTGTCCATCCTCAGAACTAGTACCTAATGATGATTTTGATATTGCTATTACTCTTAGAAAGCCTACTAAAACTTGTACTAAACATCCCATGTCTCATTATATGTCGATACTCATTTGTCACCTTATTTTCGCCTTTACCACACAAATATCACATTAGTGGAGATTCCAAAAGTGTGCAAGATGCTCTAAGTCCCACATTGGAAAAAGGCTGTTTTTAGGAGATGTGAGCACTTGGGAAGAATAAAACATAGGAGATGGTGAATTTACCAAAATGGAAGACTGCCATTGGTTTCAAGTGGGTGTTCACAGTTAAATACAGGTTAGATGGGTCTCTTGACAGGTATAAAGCACGCTTTGGTTGCCAAAGAGTTTACTCAAACATATGGCATTGATTATTTTAAGACCTTTCCACCAGTAGCAAAGTTGAACACAGTGAGAATCCTCTTGTCTACAAGAGTTGGATGCAAAAAATGCATTCTTGAATAGAAATTTAGATGAGGAAGTGCATATGGATTCTCCTCCGTGCTTTGATAGGAAGTTTGGTACAAAGGTATGTAAGCTAAAAAATCTTTGTACAAATTAAAGTAATCTCAAAGAGCCTACAATCCATAAAGAAGCAAGGGTAGATTCAGGGACAAGCTGATTACATTTTGTTCATGAAGCACTTTAGTGATGGGAAAATAGCAGTGTTAATCGTGTATGTGGACGATATCATCCTCACATTCAGAAATGAACAGGCTAAAGCAATGTCTTTCAAGAGAATTTGAGATTAAAGACTTGAGACTCCTAAGATACTTTCTTCCAATAGAAGTCACTCGATCAAGAAAGGGAATTGTGGTATCTTCTACAAGAAATATGAATGAGTGGTTGCAAACGTGCAGACACTCCTATGGATCCTAATAAAAAACTAGGATATTGCAAGGAATGTGACCTTGTGCACACTACTCGGTATCAGAAGTTAGTAGGGAAATTGATTTACTTAGCACACACTCGACCACACATTGCTTTCGCAATAAGTGTAGCTAGTCAGTTCATGCATTTTCTCTATGAACAACACCTTGAAGCCGTGTATCGTATTCAGAGATACCTAAACAGGTATTTTTTATTCTTGCTGGAATCACAGCCTTAGAAATGATGCCAGATTTTCAGATTTTACGTTCTTGGGACAATATTGAAGGAAGCAACTTGATTAGACTACCTAAGGTCCTAAACTAATTACAAGGTCTCTTCACAAGAAATGATGGAAACAGTGTTTGACATAATGCAGACAAATAACCTCTCAATCGCAAGAAGATTAGCGAACTCACGCATTAAATTTATATTTCCATGTTCTCATACTGACTCCCCGCACCTTGAGAGTGGGAGGCATCCATTGAGAATAAGTTTTGCATCTAAAACATGGTTTCCTTATAATATATATCCAGAAGTCGATTATTCCAAGACTTCCTATTCAAATAGCACAAGGACTCCCAAATTTAATGAAATAACTATAAGGAAGCATATTTATTATCAAACTCTATTAGCAAGTATATGAAACCTTGTGGGAGCAGGTATTTTCATTAGATCAACAATTCCATAAGCTTGACTTTTGTTACTAACATAAAAGCACCTCTTTCCATGTTTTTAGATATAAAACATAAGGGTTTGATGGTTCTTTGTACATAAAACCTTATGAGTGTTGCAAATCAATTGATTATCCACGCATCTCATAGTTTAGTATTCTACATATATTTTCACGTCTAGTAATGCACCAGGAGTGATCTATTTTCTTCTCATCCAAACCACTAATTGAATTGAGTGTCGGAGAGCCTTTGTTAATTATCATCCAATGCTGCCTAAGATGCAATTTAGTTTGTAGGTACGATTTTGGAACGAAGTCATGAAATATAATCAGGAGATTTGTACACATTTGGATAGTTGATGGAGTTTAGTGTCAACATCGAACACTGCAACTCAACAAATTTACCACAAACAATGCAAGTTATGTATATCTGTTGAACATTATAAAAATCCAGTTAATATTGATTTATTTTCAGGAGAAATTTCGTGTATACGAAAATTGGAAAACTTGCACCTGACAAATCAGTAGTGGAGAATAACTAAACATGTGGACTCGTTTCACTAATAATCAGATTAATTAACTTTTGAAATACTATTTGCAGAACAGAAATTTTCATTTACTGTTTGGCGAAAGTAACACTAAACTATTTTGCTCGAACTTTAAAACATTCAAATAAATCTCCAATTATGGAACAAGCGTCAGTTATGGAGTTAAAACTTAGTCAACCTGAGTAAAATCAACTAAAATATACAATTAAATGAGGAAAAATCTATTACCAGT